>CAUYQG010203536.1:0-30636 GCA_963574415.1 Tarsius wallacei | reverse complement strand
ACAGTCTCACTAACACCTGTTGCTTTTTGACTTTTTAATGATAGCCATCCTGACTGGTGTGAGGTGATAGCTCATCGTAGTTTTGACTTACATTTTTCTTATGATTAGTGAGTCTGATCCTTTTCCTATATGTTTGTTGGCTGCTTTAATATCTTCCTTTGAGAAGTGTCTGTTCGTGTCCTTTTCTTCCTTTTTAATTAGGTTGCTTGTTTGTTTTTCCGTCAATTCACTTGAGTTCCTTGTAGACCCTGGATGTTAAACCTTCGTCAGATGCATAGCTTGCAAATATTTTTTTCCATTCTGTGAGTTGTGTCTTTACTCTCTTGATAGTTCATTTTGCTGTGCAAAAGCATTTTAGATTGATACGGTCCCACATGCAATTTTAGATTTTGCTGCATTTGCTTTTGAGGACTTGGCCATAATTTCCTTACCTACCCTGATGTCCAGGAGGACCTTCCCTAAGTTTTCTTCTAAGATTCTTGTAGTTTGAGGTTTCACATTTAAGTAATAATGTGTATTTAAATTTGTGAACTTTGATATATACAGGATAAAAGTTTATGCTCTCTTCGTCCTTTTCATGGTCATAGCAAGGATGAATTTTGAGATGTGTCCAATTTTCTATAGGAATATTTATCTGAAAAGTTTTATTTCTGCCTTATGCTTGAGTTGGTCTCATAAAGAATTTCCAAAGAATTTAATTCTGTTATTCAAAGTAGTTTTTCCATCAACCAGCCCTGCTCTGAAGCTTAACAAAATGTCAACATCAAAGAGCAAGGTCTTTTTAAAAAAAAATTTTAAAGATGTGGGGTACAATTCAGGGTTAGGTATACAAATGTTCATTATGCAGGTACCCTTGTGGATGAGGTGTGCCTCTCCCTTCCCTAGCAGTTTCCCTCAGCTACCAATCCCAACCTCCCTCCCCTGGCAGTTTCCCACTACTGCCAATCCCTTCCTTATAGTATTATGATAATTGTTCAAGGTCCACTGATGAGTGAGGATATATGGTACTCTGTTCTTTGTTTCTGTGATAGATCACTGAGTATGATAGACTCTAAATCCATCCAAGTTGCTATGAAGTCCATATGTTTGTCCTTCTTTATGGCTGCATAATATTCCATTGTGTATACATACCACTTTTTGTTTTATCCAGTCCAGCTTCAATGGGCAGCATGGTTGGTTCTATGTTTTTGCTATTGTGAATAGAGCTGCAACAAACATGCGTGTGCAGGTATCTTTTCTATAGAATGATTTGAGTTCCTCTAGGTATATTCCCAATAGGGGGATTGCTGGGTCATATGGAAGGTCAATTTCTAGTTGTTTCAGAAATCGCCACACTGTCTTCCAAAGAGGTTGCACAAGTTTGCATTCCTACCAACAGTGTAGAAGCATTCTTTTTTCTCCGTATCCTTGCCAGAATGTGTTATTGTTTGTTTTATTAATGATGGCCATTCTTACTGGGGTTAGATGTTATCTCAGTGTGGCTTTGATTTGCATTTCTCTGATGATGAGTGAGGTTAAGCACTTTTTCATGCGTCTGTTGGATGCCCATATATCTTCTTTTGAGAAGTGTCTATTCATGTCTTCTGCCCACTTTTTAATGGGGCTGTTTGTTTTTTTTCTTTTCAGCATGTTTGAGTTCCTTGTAGATCCTAGATGTTAGACCTTTGTCAGATATAGGTTGACAAATATTTTTTCCCATTCTGTGGACTGTCTCCCTGCTCTCTTGATGGTTCTTTTGCTTTGCAGAAGCTCATCAGTTTGATGAGGTCCCACTTGTCTATCTTATTTCTTATGGTATGGGCACTTAGGGTTTTGATCAGGAATTGGTTGCCAGTCCCAATTTCCATAAGGGTGTCTCCCGCATTTTCTGAAAACTCCATTCAGTCTTAAGGCAATAATGTGTCCAATCTCTGATGTAGGCTAACCAATGCACCCTAACAAGAGATGATAGAAATCTGGAGACCACACCTGCTGAACTCAGAGTGCGAACACAGAGCCTGAGATGTGCGAGCTTCTAATGGGAACTGAATGTTTAAAGTCAGGACAGTCCCAGAACAGCAAGCATAGTGTACCCAGGAAGACATAAAAGGAAGCTGGAGACACACTGTTGTCTCTTCTCAGTCTCTGATTCTACCAGAATTTCACAGACTTATACTCTTTGGCTGGGTCTCCATGTTCTGAGTTGTAACTCATTCATTCAAACATTCAATAAAATATCTGTGAACATCTACCGTTTGTCAAGCTCTGTTCTCAGCACTGGGATCAGCAGTGAGCTCTTCTGAAGTTTATATTCTAGTGGAAAGGAACTAACAGCAAACAAAAAATAAATGAGGCAACTATTCAATAGTGAATTAGTTAGTCACCAGCAGCCTTTCCTAAATGCTTCCAGCTCCCCATTTCTGACCAGGAGAGGCCTGCACTTGGGCCCCACTTGAGGATGGGCCAGGCCAAGTGACTAGTTCCAGTCAACGCATTTGGTGTCTCCCTTCAGTGTAAGGGTACATATTTCATTACTAGTGTGAGTCTCTGTTCCCTCTGCCTCAGCAACCAGCAACTTTCGAGATGAGTTACTCCTTTGGCCAACCGAGAGGTGATGACAGTCAGAGTCCCCTGGCTGAACCTTGAAGGGTTCATTGTGTGAGTGGGAAAAAATATTGTTGTTTTAAATAGCTGAGATTTTTAAGGCGGTCTATGATCAGAGCATAAAATTGCCCATTCTCGTGGGTACAGAGATATGCAGAGATGAAGATGAAACACAAGAAAGTGATGGGGAGAGGGAGAATTTAGATAAAATAGCGAAAGGAGGACTTTCTGAAGAATAGATATTTAAAAGGTGAGATTTTAGCAGTAAAGGTCAAGGATCAATGCTCCAGACAAGGGGATTAGCAAGGGCAAAGACCCCAAGGTGTAATATGTTTGCCACACTCCAGCACTCATGCCCTACACACAGACACACACTGCCTACACACGTGTACTCATGCACACACCATACACACGCACATAGCACACACATGCACTCATGCACACACTCACATGTACAGGTGCACGGACACACACACAATGAACTAAGACAGTACTCAATTTTCACTCAACTAAGAAAATCAACACTACACTCAGACAGTTATATCCCACAGGGTTATTGAAGAACCCTCTTATATCTTGCATACACTTAACCTTGGAGACATTCACCTGTGCTTTGCCCCATATATTACATAGATAATCTGTTATGCTCTCCAGTTTAAGAGTTTTGCAGAACTGACGCCCTTCACTTGACAATTTTAGCACACAACAGACACAAACTCTCCAAAGATAAACTCAAAATCTGTCAGATCCAAGAACATTATCCAGCCATGGCATCACACAGAATTGGGGACCTAATTTAACAAATACAAATACGGAATGCTCAGTTAATTTTAAATTCCAGGTAGACAATAAATATTTTTTAATATAAGTGTATCCCAAATATTGCATGGAACTGAGAATAGTACTGCATGGAACGTATTTATATCAAAACATTATTCCTTATTTCTCTGAAATTCACATTTTAATGAGGAGCATGTATTTTATCTGGCAATTCTCCTCAAATGGAAAATCTCTTTCCTCTCAAAATGGGGAGCTATTTGGGAATTTTCCCAGCCAATTACTGAAAGACAACTTTGGGAATTTTTCAGTCTCATAAGATATTGTAAAGACAGGATTCCTAACTTTGCTGAACCGGCTGTCCCTTTATGTGATCTGACAAAAGTTGACATAAAACCCTTGTCCTCCACCATCTCCATCTGTCTTCTGTTTCTTAAAGGACTTCCTTTACACCCTTCCTTTAAACCTCTATTTGTACATGAAAGATATGGACAAGCTTTGGGGATCCTAACTACAGTACAATGGACATCAGAGACCCACCATTTATTAGTCTCTCACTTGACCCCACAGCACAAAGCTCCTCTCCTCATTTTCTGCAACAGAGTTGACTGAGGATTAGCTGACTTAGCCTTAGAATATCCACTTAACCTCATGACCCTTCATGCCATTCAGACCTTGCTCTTTCCTGACAGTATTCGATATTTTTCTACTTCTAGACTGATGTCCTACAAAATCCTTCCCCTCCCACTCACACATTCTGCTCCACCCTTCATCCTCCAAGAGGAGGGGGAGCCTCAGACTGCCATGTCCTTACTTGGGGATGTTACTTGCCTCCCTCTCTCTTCCTTGAAACTAGTGTTTCTCAACTAGAGGCAATTTTGCACCCCCCCAAAAAAAATTTGGCAATGTCTGTAGACATTTTTAATCACCACCTCTGGGTTGCAGAGAGGTCCTACTGGCATCCAGTGGATTGAGGCCAGGATACTGCTGAACATCCTACAATGTCCAGGGAAACCCCTACCAGAGAATTGTCCAGCCCAAATTGTCAATGTGCCAAAGGTTGACATTCTGCTTCGATAACTCAAACTAAGAAGTGTTTGTGGATGAGTCCTATTGGAGAACCAAAGAAGCTATTCAACTCAATCAGCCTTGCTCAAGACCAACCTTCTCCAGAAGACCAAATGCAAAATTTGGCAACAACTTACCAAAATCGTATCCTTTACTAGGACCTGTCAGTTGGCTGGAGATAAGAGATCAACTGTCTACACGGATAGCAGACATGCTCTGGGGACGGTCCATGATTTTGGTAAGTTTAGGAGCAACTTGGCTTCTTATCTACAGCTGACCTTTTGATTAAACATGATAACCACATCAAAGGCCTAGCAGAGGCCTTGCTTCTACCAAGGGAATTGGCTAAATTAATGTTGTGGGATTTATAAAAAGTGATCTCAAGAGCAAGGGTAGTCCTTGAAAAATTATTTTGCTAATTGATCATTCCCAACCCTATCATCAACAGGTTTGGGTAATTTTTCCCAAAAAATAAGCCCCAGGAAATCTGTATGTCTTTCAGGCCAGAAACCTAATTTACTGGAAATGAAACCATATAAGACTGTGCCAGGAGATTTTTTTGGAAGGAACATCATGAGACACTGTTAACCAACCCTAAGGTTTCCTCGGTAAGGAAGGACTCGGAGCATGAGAACAAGTCTCATGGGATTCTAGTCACTCAAATAAATGTATTCTGAGGACTCCCCAGCCTGGAGTGAAACCTGGTCTTAGTAACCAGAATCCAGGGATGTTCTCTACACCTGTCCCCTGAATCATGCTGTTCCTCATCTAGGGGATCAGCCTGACTCATTTCTAAAACACAGACTAACAAGACATGGCATGTCAATTGCAGCCATTTCTCTGCTAGAAAATCCTAGACTATCTCTCATACATGATAACAGCATGGTTAGGTGTCTCAGGCCAAGAATAGCTATTTACTTAACTGACTAATTGGCAAGTGAAGGGAGCAGTAAAAAATACTCTGAGAAAACCCAGATGTTTTAAACTCCACAAGTCTGTCAACTTTCTTCCTATATCCCCCACACACAATTGTTCATTGGCCATGTGCAGTACAATTCCCAATAGCGCTTAATAGAAAAAAATACTAACCATCAACCCTTAACATTCCCAAATCAATTGAATCTCCCTTTATTATTCTTCTGATTGTTCTCCCAGGCTTCCAACCAGGATATTTCTCTCCACCCTGGTGGAACTTGAGCATGCCTCTAGTTTAAAATACATAGGCTCATAGAGTCACATGATCGATTCTGGACAATGAGTGATGAATAAAGCAATGCGCGTCAGTTCTGGAATGACCATTAAATTGCTAGTGGGAGAATTCCAGAGCTCTCTTTCCCCTGTGGCATGGTGAAGGATAAGCGTCAAGATGGTGGCTGCTTTGTCTAAACTCACAACAACGAGTAGAGTCCCTTTGCCAACTCATGATTAAGCCTGGCTAAGAAATAAACGGGTCTCCTGTTCACCATGGTGCCTGTCAGTCGTGGCTGCCTTCAGCGTGTGTTGTGAGCTGCCTGGCTTCTCAGTCCCAGCTCCTGGCTACCTGCTGAGCAGAGGCTCTTACTTGAAACAACATAAAGCTTCATCAATGAACAGTAGTTTTTCAGAGAAAGTCAAGTTCCTGGCCTGATCAGTAACACCTCAGATATCAATTAAAGTAAGAAAGCAGCTGAAGTCACCTTTGGTTAAAGAAACAGAGGAACCTCTGGCCCAAAAGGAGAGGGTCCAATGACATAAAGGAAAAAGAAATATGGGTGAAAAGAGCCAGGACAGACCAGACCACAGCCCTTTCCTGCTGAGGCTCCAGCAGGAAAAATAGGTGTCTGTGGCTCCAGCCCCCTCCCACCTCTCCTGTCAGTGGTTCAGAACTTTCATAAATCCTCTAGAATAAAGGATGGAAATATGGATGGCTGAAAGGGTGGAGTGATATAAACAAGAAAGGCACCACACCTTGTCAAGACAGGACTAAAAAACATCAGCCTGAAATAGTCCTCAAACTGCCAACATCACACCCAGCACAGGCCATTAGATGAAAATCCTAGATTCCTATAATGTCCTGAAGTTGAAGAGCATCCTTCAGCTGAAAATAATTGAAAGCATAATTCTCCAGCTCGGCAGGACATCCAGACTAAGACTTGAAGTGCTCCCTACCTAGGCCCTTAAGGGACTGCTTGACTAAGTGCTCCTATGTAGGTCAACAGCAGGGAGGATCAGGAAGGGGAGAGCTTCAGGCTACGGAGCAGGAAAGCTCAGGGCAGCCAGGCAGGGTAATAGGGGGACTCCCTGCTCCAAGCTTTGGAATAAAGGTCACCACCCTTCAAAAAGGAAGCCAGAAAGACTCTAAGCAGGTCGGTGTACTCCATCAACCGTATGAGAAACTTACACAATTGCCCAAATGCATGGGTAAGAAATGTGGACATCAAGTCCAATCTGCTGATCGAGGAGGCATGACTAGAATATGCTTGTCATGAAGAGACTGGAAACCTGATCAATTATCCTGTTCACAGTCTAGAGAGAGTCTGCACTAACAAGCAGAGAATGTTCTCACAAAGCCCACAGAGATGTGAGGGCAGAGAAAACTGAAAACTTGACCTCTTTTAGAGGGGATTCTGATCTGATAGGTTCTGGACTGTCCCAATACATTCCCTCTGATATCTAGTTAAGCTGATTCAAGCTTCTGATGCTTGCAACAAGAAATTGTTGTACTAATATGCGAGCATTAAAATCTATCATAAGGTGGAGATGCAATATTTTACGATACACAAGTGGCATTATTTTACTTGCCTCATAATTTCAATGGTGGCGACTTACACTGGCATTAACCATATTTCTGTGTGAAGAAAGCCAAACAGAGCAATAAATCTACATCAAGTGCTAGGCACATTTCTTTTCGTGAAGCTTTGCATTTTCTTCCCCACAGGTAGCCTAACCTTTCCAGAAAGATGGACCCAAATGCCGGTGTGAAGCCTTCCTGAAAAGGCTACATTATAAACACTCACAATTATACATCTCCCAACCCCATTTTATATAAGCTTATCTTGAAATCCAGGGAGGTTGTTTTCTGGATTTTTTTCTGTTTCAAAAACTGGAGCTAAGTGGCTGGCATCGCACCACATCCAACCAAGTGATGCACCCACAAAGCTGATGAGAACACAGTTCCAGCAGGACACGACATTGGGCTGTGCTACAAACCTCAGAGAATCTCAATGAATTAAGCCCCCTGAGCAGCCTCTCAACCACCTTGCATTAATATTAAATGTTCGGAGATGTCCTTTAAACTACGGCAGGAAAGTACTGGATTTTTAAAAAGGACTTTATCCTAAAGGACCAAGACACATTCATGAACTACCACCAAAGTAATGCTCAATGTCCTTCCAGCCTCCACATCACTCAAAACGTGCTGACCCCAGTGCACATGTGATATCACAGGGACGGGTCTATTCATTCTGCCCAGTGTCCTTGGCAGAGGGCTAGTGCTAAGAAGAGATGACAAGCCCGGGCATCTCTGCCCTGCTCATGTAGTGAAGTCCAGCACTGTGGCCTGTTGGATTAAGCCAGCAGGAAGCAGGAGTCCACTCACAGTGGTAATGGAGGAGAATTGGATGAAGAGAATAGCCACAGAGGTGCGAGCAGGGATAAGAGAACTAACAAGGAATCTTGAAGAGCCCAGAGATGAATGAGAGAAAAAGACTGTTACCACCCTGAGTGTGAAGGGCTGAGGGGAAGACACAATGTCACAGAAGTCCCAGGAGAACTGGAGCCATGGACAAGGGGCCATCGGTCAGTAGTGATGGCCCTAGAGGGACGCAGCCATTGCCAGAACCATGTGTGCAGGCAGAGAGGCAGCAGGGAGAACGCGCCCTGACCTCTCCCTCCTCCCCTTGCCCGCTCTCTGGCCTCCATCAGTGTGGCACACTGGCCAAGCCCAGAAAGCAACCAGCAGTAAGGAAATCCAGGGGCAGCATCCCGACTGACATGAACAACCCCAAAGCACATAGCAGGGAAGAAAAGAGAGGAAAGTGAGCGGGATGAGGACCAACTGAGAGGAACTGACATACTGGGTGGCAGGGGTCGCTTTGGTGTGGCCCCGAGTCACCTTACGGATCGCCTCCCACACCCTGTCTCCACTCTGCAGTGTGCTTCTGTGGCTTGGCCGAACCACATTTCATCATCTCTTTCAGGGATGTCTCTGGTGAGGGTGGGCCACAGAGAGATTCCTGGGAGATTTGGAAGGTATGTTGGATTAAGCCAATGCAGGTTTGACATACTGAGGATATCTTTCTGGGGGACTTTTTCTGCCTTTGATTGGGCAGTCACCGCCAAAGAATGTCCCTTCTCAGAATGCTCCCTGCTGTCTGATCTTGCTTCCAGCAAACTGCACTGCGGAGTGAAACCTCACAGAGCGGTGGTGAGGATTGTATGAGCTCTGGTGTGGAACACGAGACAATCGCTCTGCGGGTGCCTACTGTTCATAATCAAAGGCTTCCAGATCGCAGGTGACAGTCCCCAGCAGGGTCAGAACTCCTCTGGTCCCTGACATGAAGTGTCCCCTCTTTCTGACTCTCTTCCTCAGAGCGTCTGGATCTTCTCATTCTTGAGGTACTTTGCTTTTAGGGTGTGTATGCATCTTCATGAGTTTATTCTTATCGTCCTTCCCTGACTGAAGCTTCTGTGGGCAGGACCTGAGTCTTAGATTCACGTCGTGTCTGTCCGCCGGGTCTGGCTCAGTGTCCAGCACATTCCAGGAACCCAGTGAGCCCTGTGGCAGGGCTGAGTGGACCACAGGTGGGATTCTTTCTCAGGATAGATGGGAAGAAAGCCCCAAGATGCCAGCACCAGCCCAAGACCGCACCCTGTCGCTCCCTTTGGTCGTTTTCTTGCTGAGAAAGAGATGCGGTCACTGTACTCCCCTAAGCCCTAGGGTGCAGGCCAGGTCATCGTGGCCTTTCCTGCCCCTCTTGGAGCCACTATCCTCATCCTTGGACCTGAGGCCACCAAAGCACTCTGACCAGAGCCCTGGGCCTCTGTGCAGCCCCTTCAGAACATACCTGCCTCCAGTAGTCCTGGCCCCCATCCCATCTCCTGCAGGAAGCTAGAAAGGGATGCCAACAGAGACCAGTTTGGAAAGGCCCTGGGGATGAGGCGGGCACACGGTGATGTCCAGGAAGAAGCAGCCTTAGGTACTAGCAAAGCAGCTGCACAGTCCCCCATCACCTCACCCGCCTTCAAGAGACAAATACACACGGAAGCCTCCAGGCAGTGGATGTGAGCGGTTAGCTGTCTAATGGCACAAAGCAGTGTCAGGAGGACACCACAAGAGCCCGCTAAGGAAAAGCCAGCCCGCGTCACTTCAGGAGACTGACAAAGGCTGACCTGCTGCTGCAGATGTCAACTGAACACATCACAGTTGGCACAAGTGTCATAGACCCCATACCGCTCCCCAGTCCTGCCCAGTGAGGGTGGAGGGGAAGCAGGGGGGTTCTCACAAACCAACGGAGACCCAGCTCCCCCGTGACTGTGGGCCACTTCCACTCCAAAGGAGTATTGATCCTCCTTGATTAAATTTTCCGCTTTTCCAGTAATATCCTAAAAATCCAATTTATTAACTTGGCTTAATTGCCTTTCTGACAGCCGGCTTTGCAGGCTCCCTCTTACCCTAACTACGTTTCCCAGAGACAGATATTGGCATTTCCATTTCTGCTCATTAAAGCTAGTCTGTTTAAATATTGTGCTTATTTCATCCAGGGTGGCCTCAGGTAAAAGCAAAAAAGAAATCCCTGAGACTCTGATACACGTGATGCATTTTGATGCTGCGTTTTCTGCCCCTGCCAGGGCGCATGGGTGGGTTGACTCAAACAAGCAGTCGCCTATTGATCCATAGAGCCAGTGGGTTGCCTGACACCTGGCTAATGGACCGAGCTCAATTAGGCTCCTACGGGCAGTAGAATAGCCCACTCTACAGTGGATTCCCAGGTCTACAGGAAGCCACATCGGAGGGAGTGGAGTTAAGTGCAAGGTTCTTAACTCTTGCAGAAGAAACTTGAATATACCAGTGGCACACAGGCAGCATTGTGTGCGTATTCAGTGAACATTACAGTGATAGACAAACCCTCGGAGAGCTGTGGCTTTGAGAGGAGGTTAGCTAATGATGGGCCTACCAACTCAGAGTTTGTGGCCACGCAGATAGGCTCACCTGGGTTTATCTGTACATTGAAAGATTTGTATTCGTCATTCACTGCTGCGTAACAAATTATCCCAACACTTAGGAGATTAAAACAATAAACATTATGTCACAGTCCGGTGGATCAGAAATTTGGGAACAGCTTAGCTGAGTGGTTCTGATTCCAAATCTTTCAGGAGGCTGCAGTCAAGATGCCAGCCAGGGCTGCCATCTTCCAAAAACTCAGCGGAAGCTGGAAGCTGTGCTTCCAAGGTGGCTCACGCACACAGTTGTGGTTAGGAAGCCTCAGTCTCTCACCACATGGGCCTCTCCACAGAGCTACTTGAGTGTCCTCAGGACATGGTAGCTGGCTTCCGCCAGGATGAATGATCCAGGAAAGAGCAAGGAGTAAGAGGCAATGTCTTTGTGATGTAGTCTTTGAAGTTGTACAACTTTACGTCCACCAAGCGAGCCACTAAGTCCAGCCTACACTCTAAGGGAAAGAAATGAAGTCCCCCTCTTAAAAGAAGAGGTGTCAAAAAAGGAGTATCAAAAGAATGTGAATATGTGCTTTAAAACTACCCACCGAGCAAACGTCAACAAGAGCTGAGCTCAGAACTTTGAGGCTAGATAGACATGCATACGAATATCCCTTCTGTTTTTAGTTGCCTTGGATTTAATCTCTTCACATCTCAGTTTCCACATCTGTAAATAAGTATCGCATCAACCTTGCCAAGTTATTGTGAGAATTTAATTACATAGTATATATAAAGTATTCAGCACAATACCTGGCACATGGTAAGAATTCAACTCATCATTGCTAATATTTTAATGACTATGAAAAGTAAAGGAGAACCATTTAACATTCTTTACACAGGTCATCTCTTGGATAAGTCACCCCCCCCCCGCCAACATAACCAAAACATTATAGGTGGAAATTATATAGCCAATCAATAAAGAATTTTTTAAAATTTTATAACTGATAAGTTCTGAACAGTGTCCTATAAGTGATGACAGCATGATATAAGGTCATTAGTATCCCCCAAGACATTCTGATTGCACTATGATGCACCCATATCCAATGTTCATAAAAGTCTGTAGGCGCATTCTATCTTCCAAAGGTACCAGAAGCAACTGAGAATTATACCTCATTTCTCTTACTCCTTGGACAATTCAAACTGGTTACCTCTTCCTTGCATGGAAATAAGTCAGAAGATATTTAATGTGATATTACAGGAGCATAGATCCAGACATCAAAACTCCCAGCTTCTAATATGATAG
Source organism: Tarsius wallacei (assembly GCA_963574415.1). Lineage (NCBI taxonomy): Eukaryota > Metazoa > Chordata > Mammalia > Primates > Tarsiidae > Tarsius > Tarsius wallacei. Next base: position 18,770 of record CAUYQG010203536.1, on the reverse strand, counting down.
CAATACTTATAACACAGGCCTTTGCTATATGGAGCTCTGTGACCTTGGACAAGTCACTTAACTTCTCTTAGTCTCCGTTTTTCTCAACCAAAAACGAAGGTCCTGAATACCTGCTTTCTCATACTCTGTCATGTTCTAATCATCTTAATTCTCTGAATTTATCTGCTGATGACATCTGAGATTGAATAATAAGAAAGCTTGTGTAGACAAACCCACAGACAATTCAAGAGAGGGTTGCATGTGCAAATATACTACCGATTACAAATGTATTACTTTAGGGAAAAAGCCCCTCGGGACCAATGTCTGACCAAAAAAAAAAAAAAAAAAACCGGATTGATATAAATAAATACACACTGAGATGTGTAAAACCAACTTCTCCAATTCTGTCCAATGTTAAGGTCTTCTTAATAGACAAGAATATCATCTACGAAGGATGAGCTCTGTCCCTTCTCTTCTAATCTGTATCAGTTAGATTCCTCTTTGTAATGAAACATCCCAAAATTCAGTGGCTTTTAAGAGCAGTTGACAGTCCAGCAGTTTGCCATAGGTGCGTGAGTGGCCAAGCCAAATTTAGGTAAAGAACTTCCCAGCTCAACCCAGCCCAAATTGCAGACCCAGATAATGACATACTAAGTAAATGGTTGCTACCTTCAACAGCTTCATTTGGGGTGATTCGTTATGCAGCAAAAACTGATACATACTCTTTGTAACTCATTTCTTTTCCATGTCTTATTGTCTTGGCTAGACATCAGCACAATGTCAGAACAGTGCTATCTTTTCCCACACTTTGATTTGCTATTAAGTATAATGTTTTATCTTAAAGTTCTGGAAGACACTATCAAATTAAGAAAGTTTCTTTCTATTTCTACTGCGCTGAGTTTTTGCATAAATTAATAGCTAACACAAAGCTGTTTTCATTCTTTAAGCACTGAGCAGTCCTTTCCAGACAAATAGAAAATGTTTTCAAGTCAATCACTTTGGGAACACACCGATTAGCTTACGACGGAAGAGGCAAAACTAAGACACAGGAAACATTTACAGTAAGTCCCCTACATAAGAACAAGTTCCGTTCTGAGAGCGCATTTATAAGTCCAATTTGTTTGTAAATCCAACAAAGTTAGCCTAGTTACCCACTTAACACAATCGGCTATACCAGTGACATCACTGCTGCTTTGACGCTTGCTTCTGGACATCTTGAGCTTGAAATAAAGATATTGTACTACTGTACTCTATACAGTCCTGTACACTAAAGTATACAGAAACATAACCACTCGTAGAGGGTGCACACATGTGACAATGTACACCAGACACATGAACTAACTTGCATGGCTGGACATGTGAACGCACATTCACATCTTTGAAAGTTCGCCACTTGAAGGTTCGTATACAGCGAACGTACTGTAAATAATAATACAGGACAGCATATAATCAAATAATAAATATTAAAGGTATGAACTCAAGTTCAACAGAAGTTCAGAGGAGAATGTGAGACTGGCTTTTAAAAACAGTAGAAAGCCAGGCTCGGTGGCTCAGCCTGTAATCCCGCACCTTGGGAGGCTGAGGTGAGTGGATTGCCTGATCCCGTGGGTTCGAGACCCACCTGGACAACTTGGCAAGACCTCATCTCTACAATAAATCAAAAACTAGCCAGGCTTGGTAGCGCACGCCTGTAGTTCCAGCTACTTGGAAGGCTGAGGCGGAAGGATCGCCGGAGCCCAGCAGGTTGAGGCTGCGGTGGCCGGGAGCGGCCACTGCACTCCAGTCTGGGTGACAGAGTGAGCCTCCAACTCAAAAAAAAAAAAAAAAAAATTAAAAGAATCATGAAGTCAATTTCAATAATGTATTTTGTTTAGCCCCAAATAATTCAAAGTACGATTATGTCAATATGTGGTCAATAAACAAATATGAATAAGCTATTTTACATTCATTTTTTTCTTCTTGTTAAGTCTTGGAAATCTGGTGTGAATTTTATGTTGGCAACACATTCCAATTCAGACCAGCCACATCTCAAGTCCTCAACCACCACAGGTGGTGAGTGGCCACCCTACTGAGGGGAGCAGACACAAAGTCACATCTGTCAGCTCTGAGAAGCAGTTTCCATACAGAACAAGGACATGAGGATTCAGGAGCATTTATTCCAAGTGCAAGGATGATGTGTCAGGTAGCACCAAGACAGGCTGGAGTCACCCAAATTCTTTGCCACCTGCTAAATAATGCCTGAAATGTAACCTTCTGCCCCTTTTAGGTTTCATATCCTTTAAACCTTAAATGTGACACACACTTCTGTCTGTTTTTTACTCACAGGCCAGAGATCAGGATCTGAGTTTTATGGAAGGATGTGGGCTACAAATCTTCCCTCTACGGGAAAAGGTAATAATGACTAAGAGGACCCGACTTGCTTCTTTGACCTCCTGGAGACCCCAGGCCCCTAGCTTCCCGGCTTCCACACTACTCATGCTGGGCAGCGGAGTCGGCCAGCCAGCAAATAGTCTTCCCTGGGCCCCAATGAGCTCAGTCCTTCCACCACCCAGGACCCAGCTCAGCCCGTCCACACGGGGTTGGGGCCTCTCATCTACACAAGCTCAAGCTGTTTCCGCTGGACAGAAATAGGAATTGTCTCCATTTCTGCCCGGGCAGGTTTGAGAAGGATTTCAGATTGGTGGTTTCTATAGGCCTTTGACCTGTTTTACTCGATGGACTCCTGTGGGAGCCGGGAAATCAACTCAACTCCTCAGGCTGTTGTGGGACCCGATAACATGCTATTATTTGGAGGAAATGCTAAACATTTCGGTTCCCAGCCCAGACCCCGTGCCAGTCAGCGCCAAAGCGCCAACAGTGTGGAAAAGGCTGGATTTATGGAGAGAGAGTTTTTCAATGTTTGGTGTCATGTGGATAACCCAAGGAAGGTGAGAAGAGCTCACCACGTAGGAACAGAAGGCTCACATCCTGAATAGCCTGCTGAGATGAGAGTGTTTTTAAGAAAATCAACCAAAATTATTAAGCAAAATAGCTGAACACCTACAGCCCATGGCAAAAGCAGCAGCCAGGATAGAACTGAGATTTCCTAATAAAGATTGGGGGTCTGAAAGCCTGAGATTGAAATCCATCTGATGAAGCTCAGGGTGACATTGGGCAGTTTGAGCCAGATACCCTTCCAGCGTCAGAAGGCACCATTTGTCCCCTCCCCCCCACTCCCAGCCCTCCTTGCTTCTTTCCCTGTGATTTAACACCTGGTTCTCCTTCCATTTCCTGAACTCCACTCCCCACTCCCCTACCACCAAACAAAACATAACCAAAACCTTAAAAAATTTAAAAATAATAATAATAATATCCTGTGAAAGTCCTGGGGAAGGAAATGCTTTCTAGTGAAACATACCTTCATGGAAACAAAAAGGCTGAGTTAGTAGCTGTTTCTCAAATCTTATTTACACTATCCAGTGTGTTTCCCTGGGTGGTTTATCTGATTTGGAAACAAATGCTTCCTGAGGCAGCAAGAATTTCAGGTGGAGCTGACCGAAATAACAGCAAAACAAGCTTGCTAAAATGTTACAAAAGTGCTGTACGCCTGTGAATTCCACGCTTTTCCCCAAAGGTTCCCAGACCACGGCGCTCACTCACGCAAGGCAATTTGTGGGCCACAGCCTCGACCTGGAAAATAAGCCAGGTGCATGGAGGGGACATTATGGTTCACTGTCCGGCTGTCCTAGACGTGTGACTGTAGAATCTCTCATCAAAGCTGCCTGCATACTTGCAAGGCTGCCTGTGAGGCTGGGCATGTTTCAGAGGGAGAAGAGTCATATTTTTGAATTGCAGGATTTGTGTGTGGATTTTCCTTTTTCTTCCAAGTCGCAGCAGCAGGTGGATGATCAGGCAGAAAGGCTACTGGCCTGAAAGTCAGTCTCTGCTGGTCACTAACTGGTGGTGCGATCTTGTGTGTGCCATGCCCTTCTCTGTGCTGGTGCTTTTCCAACCAAAAAAACAGACGAAGAAATGGTGCACTGTGGCACCGAGGCACCTCAGCAGAGAGAAGGAATGAAAAGCAAAGCCTATTTTGGACAACAGAGAGTGAAATGGCAAACTCCAAAATTCCGTTCAACTGTGTATGCCTATTGCGTGTGTGCGTGTGTGTGTGTGGTCAGCGTCTGACTCTATAAACCTCCAGTAAAAAATGTGACCATGAAATGTCACATGGCCTAAACCCAAACCCCTAACACTGCCACTGTTGATAGCCTTCTTATTTGAGTGTTTTTCTTTAAAACAAAGAATTACTTGGGAAACCACCTGTTTCTGTATGATATAAAAACGTTTTCTTTTTAAAGGTGAGGGATCGATGCCTAACTCAAACAAAACAAAGTATTTTGCTTTTAAAGCTCAATGCAGAAGAGAATTTGCTCCTTTTAAATGAAAACCAAAATAGTCGGCTGTACTCTTTTCAAGTGGGGAGGGGTGTGTCTTCACAATGCAGTAAAAGCTGGACTTCGAACCAAATTCGGAAAGGCACTAAAAGGCAGCCGAAGGAGCCCACGTTTGTCATTATTCTCCAAGTCACTGAGAAGTGAAATTAGTACCTGTTCAAGGGCGAGGGGTGTCATTAAAAGATGTAGGTGACTCTTAAAACCCCTAAAAGGCCCAGAGGTTTCTGGAGTGGAAATTCCCAAAAGCCTCAATTGTGAGTCACTGTAATTTGCTGCCCTCAAAGTCGCCACTACTTTTGGCGGAACTCAGGGCCCCCAAACCTGAGTCCAGCAGTATTGGAGAAACTTTGGTAGGAGGAGGATGGTGGGTGGTGGTGAGAAATTGCCTTAGAAGGAAACTCTAAGTCCTGGGGAAGGCCTGGCATTTCATCAAACTAGAAAAATGTTATGGGAAGACCCTTGAACCCCTTCCTCTTCCCATAAAGAGTTCAGAGAAAGAGGAGAGTGAGGAAGGTGTTTTTCCCCCAAATAGACTTGCAGACTATTCTCTTCTTTAAATGGGAAGGAGTGACCCACACAGAGGCAATGCTGCGATTTCATAACCAAACTATGGAAAAAGGCAGACGCTGAGCTCACAGAGGTCACGCCATGACATGAGCATGGCCAACGCCAACGGGCACATAGTGGAGCCTGCCAGAGCTTCTGAGAAAGTCGACTCCAATGTGAGGCACAGTTGCTCCCTGCAAGCCACTCAGGCAGGGAGACTGGACTGGGACAGAAATATGCTGTCCTGTCCAAGCCATCCAGAGCTTGACTGCCCTCTCTGAAATCAGGCCTCTCCACACACACCCTCTAGCCTCTGGTGACCAGGAACTCACTTACAGTTTTTCTTCACTCCACTCAGGACAGAGGCTCCAAAACATTGGTGATCAGGGTGGCAAAGGGGTCCCCACAGCCTCCTCTGGGTCCCCTAATAGAATAATTGCATCTTGATAGGGTGTGTAAACTTGTAGGAGAATGGGCAGAAAACCTGAGTGGGCCAAAGGGCTCAGGGCTTGCGGGAGACCTGAACCCTATGACACTGTTTCCTTGTGCTTTGTCTGACTAACAACTCGAGAGTGACCTTCTGAGAGTGCAGATAATGAAGTGGAAATATCCCCACCCCACCCTCAGCCAAGTGTGCTAAAGAAAGGGGTGTGGGATCCCAAATAACAGATCAGAGCTGAGCAGTGTGAGAGCCAGATGGGTTTTGAAACCCCCATCTTGATCAATCAGCGGCCGAGGGCTAGGTCAACTTAACCTGAGAATGCTACTATTAACTGCTAGCTACTTTCCCTAAGAGCTTTACACACAGTGTCTCATTTAGTCCTCACTCCCCTCCTATGGTGCAGATACTGTTATGCCCATTTAATAGCTGATGGGCTGCAGGAACTTGCTTAAAGGCTTCCAGCCACAATTTAGCCTGTTCTGTCTCCCAGGTGATGGGGGTATGGCCTGCAGCACCCACCTTCTACATGGCCATGCAGAGCTGGGGCTGCGGCAGACAGGGCGGGCGTTCCTCCTAGCCAAGAAGCACATTGGGGTTCAGCTGAGGAAGCCAAATCCAACACAAGGGGCAGCCACACCCACGAAGCCGCCTGGGACAGGGAGGCTGGACTGGCACAGAAACCTGCTGTCTTGTTCCAGCCTTCCTCCGGAGCAGCTTGACTGGAAGATGTCTCTTCCAGCCTCCAGTTAATCTCTGAGCTGTCTGGGAATGTGTTTCTTGGAATGTAATTACCAACATCAAGATTATTATTAGCATTGGGCATTTACATGACACTTAATATTTTCAAAGCATTGTACTACCATTTAATTAGTTTTTCCTTGCAACATTCCTGTCGAGTCCATACTTGATAGCTGGGGAGACTGATGGGAAGAGATAAATGCTAAGGGTGGATGGAGAAGAGGGAATGGCAACAGTCTCTTGGCTTCCATGCCGTCCGGTGACCCAGCCCATGTCAATTACTTCCCCAACTCCTGCAAATTCTGCACCTCCCACCTCCAGGTCCCCACTATCAAGGGGTCTACAACTTCCAGGAGTTGGAAAGAGGGGAGAGGGAATCCCTTCCTTGGTGTATTTTGGCTCAAGGTCTAGACATCTTTCAAAAAAAAAAAAATGTCAAGTTCGAATTCACACTCATTCAGAACTAGAACTGTGGAGACCCTCAGCCCCTTTCCAAACCTCTCTATTAAAGCTACCTATAAAGTGCCAGGGTTGTGATTTCCAAACCTAAGGCAGTTGCTGATAGGAAGGTTTTACTTAGCATTCAGCAAATCCTATGCAGGTCTGTTAAAATAGAGAAGCATCCCTTCAGAGTAGAGGAGGAAAAAATAAAATAAAATAAAATAAAACAAAATGGTGGAGGGGGTAAGCCAGCAGGTTCTGCCTCTTGCTGGCAATGGGAGCTGGGCTGTGACAGGGGTGGTTGGCCACTCATCCTAAGAGCCCTGGCTGGGTTTGAGAAGCCCCCAGCCCTACCTCAAAGACAAGACGTCCAGCGGCAAGGCTTCTTGTTCTGCTCCTCAGTTTAAAGGAGGAACCGCAGGGAAGGCGGAGGAGGGAGGGAGCTAAAGGCCGAAGACCGTATGGGAGTCAGGAAGAGGGACTGCTTAGCTGAGGGAGCCACTGCCCCGACGACGCCAGCCCCCTCCTCTCTGCACACCTGCACCCTCCTACTGCAAAGGTCGTGCGCCTCCTCTCTGCCGGGGAAGTCCCTCTCCTCCAACGGAAACCCCTTCCTGCAGCTCCGGCTGCAGGGTCTGAGGACCCAGAAGCTCCCTGATGCTCTGCGGGTGAACCGGGGTCAAAGAAGGCTGGCCCTTCGTCACCTCGTCATCTCTCTTGCAGGCGTGGAGTCTCTTCCTCCCTCTCCTCATCCCCATGCTCTTCGAGGGGAGCTGGGGCCCAACTCCAGGTCTTGGAGCAGAGGGTGCTCCGTGCGCGGTGGTGACAGGCCGACAGGCTGCCGAGATCTAGGAGTGGAGCGACCCCTGGAGTTACTGCCCCAGCGCAGCTGGAAAATGCTGGGTCCTCGGGGTTCCGCGACTGGTCCTGGAACCCCTGTTCTTTGCGCCCTGACAGTTGAGGTGCGGGTCTGGGGAAGGTCGGCCCTTGTCGCGCCCCGCACACCCGTCAGGGTCCTCGTCTGGTGCCTAGAAGCAGGTCCGGAAAGTGTCTGGGCCTTGGCGATTGTCCCCGCAGCTTGGAGGCCAGGAAGCTTGGAGGCCCGTGACTCCGAGATGCCCTGCCAGCGAGCTCAGGCCTAGGGGCCTGCCCAGACCAGCCTTTCTGCCCCCTCCCCGCCCCGCCTACGGGTGCAGCCAACCGCGCCCTAGCCCGATGCCCGGCCCCTTCCGGGGTCACTGAGCTTGGAAGCCAGAAGAAAGGCAACGGACAACAATGTGAACAAGGGGAGGCTGGGCCTCTGGCGCTGCCCTCGGCCCAGTCTGGGTGCTGGAGACGGAAGACTGCCGTCGCTGTCCGGGGCCGGGACCTCCCTATCGCGGCGCTCGCCCTGCGCGGAGCCCCAGAGAGGGGCGAGGCGGAGGGTCTACTGGCCGCCCCTGCGGAGAGCGAGGCCCGACTGGAGCTCCGGGGAGAGCTGAGGCCTCGTGTCTGTTCTGGGAGGGGGGCGGGGGTGGGACCCCCACGTCCCCTGAGGCTGCGGGGCGACTTCGCGTGTCCCTGGAGAGAACTGGTCCCCATCTTGCACCCCAGCAGCTGGGGAAAGATTCGGTTCTTCATTTCTCACTTGCTGCAGGCATGCCACCGGGGCAGGTGTCTCTGTGCCTCAGTTTCTCCCTCTGTAAGTTGGAGAGTATGGCATTGCTCACCCTGGTGTGCCCGCTAGGAACACTTAGGTGCGCTTACCCCGTGTTCAGAGCCCTGCCTGGCCCAGAGCTAGCGGCCCACGCGCACGGAACTGGGCGTCATGGCTCAGTCACCCGTTGGGAGGAGGCGATCCTTAAAGAAACTCTCTTCCTCTTATATTCTCTCTCCCCTCCCCCATCAAGTGTGAACAAAAAGCGAAATGTGAACATAAAGTTTAACAAAAATCGCCTGTTTTCCTAGGAAGCTGGTCTGAGTCGCGCGAGTTGGCGGCGTCGCTGTCCCTGCGCCTCGGGAGTCCGCCGGCCCCATAAGGTTCGGGGCTCGGTCAGCTGTCCGCAGTCACTTGGCTCTGGTGTCTATCGTGATCCCTGAAATCTAGGTTTGGGGGTCTGCCCAGGAGAGTGAGGAAGAGCAGCGGGATGGACACCGAGTCCCGGCCGCCCCTCGGCCCAGCAGAGCGGCGCGTCCACACCGCACAGGCTTGACCCGCAGTTCCCGCCCCGGGCTCGCCGCGGGCCCCGATGAGCTGGCGGTGTTGGGCAGGCCCGGGGCTCCAGAGTTCCCAGGCCGGCCTGGCTTAGCTGGGTGGCAGTCGACCCCAGCGCCAGGACGCCGGGGGCCAGCGGGCGCACCCAGTCCGGAATTGCACAGGTTGAGTCTGAGATGAAAAGTGTCGGCGTCACAAGGGGGTGTCCCGAGCGAGGCGTAGAGAACGGGGACAACTGTGCCCTCGCGGGCACCGCGAGTAGGCAAAATCCCGACCCGCACAGACGGCCCGGGCGTCGGGGCGAGGCCCCACCTGACCCCTCGGGTCTCATGGGGCATTCAGGCGGCTGCTCACGAGGACAATGACCAGACCTCTGGTCCCTCGATTTTTCCGTCGCTACACGGGAACACCAACCCTCCCAGAACTCCGCGTGCGCCCCGGTTCTCAAGACGCTGACCTACATCACCTCCTCCGGGGAGCACGGGCCCAGAACGATTCCCAGACTCACAGACGGAAAGACCAGGAACGTCTCCTCCCTCCCGAAAGCAAAGGGTCCGGGGTTCAACGTGGCAGCCCCTCTGGCGGCCCTAACGGTTATTTTGATTCTGGGGGAAGGGGCGGTATGCGTGGCCTCTGCTCGCTGCCGGACGAGGCAGCTCCAGCCTTGCGTGGCCACCCGGGACTGAGGACCCGGGCTGTGGCTCCGTCGGGCGCGGACCCTCCCGGGTTCCCCCAGAGCCGCGCCCGGCCTGAGCCCCGGCAGCCCCACGCTCGAGGCCCAGACCCTGCGGGACCCGTGGCGCCCTTGAGCTGCGCAAACTCGAACCCCAAGCAGAGGTTATCGGAGATCTCCGGATCAAACTAGGAAACCGTTGCCCCCCCCCCTCCGGCTTCCGCGTTTTATTCATTTCATGGAAAAGTGGCTTGAGGTTTGAGCTATCCTACTAGGGTCTCGACGCCTGCGTTTTCTGCTCCTGGGACACTGCCTGGCAGGGAGATTTGGGTCGGAGACCGCCACCCCAAACACCTCCCCTCCGTGCTCAGACGTGTCCTTGGCCTTAGTCTTCCTTCTCGTCCGCTCTAGCCTCGGTCCTTCTTCTGGGTCCTCTCTCTGACACTGACGGCCGCCTGGGTCCTGGGTCTTTTCGTGTAAACCTCCTACACGCGCATTCATGGTGTCCTCACTGGTCCCGCCCAGCAGCGCCCACACCGCAAAGTGAATAAAGTTTTCTTCTTCGTCTGATGTTTTAAAAAAGGTTTAAGTTACCGGGCGCTTTATCAGGATAATTAGGGCCAAGAATCACGCTAACCCCATTCAGCTGAGAAAACAGTAATATAACTGAAGCAGCTCCACATTAAATATGCATAAGAAATGAGGGTATAAATGGCACACGAAGGTCCGGGATTTATTCAGGGCTCGAAATAGAAGACAAGGCACAGACGCCGACATATCCTGCTCAGATTCAAGGTCGGAGTTGGGAGGGGATCAGTCTCACCCAACTCCCTCATTCACAGAGAAGAAACCCGAGGCCCAGAGAGAACCCGGCGCCGCCCAAGGTCGCACAGCAGGGACCTGGCAGCGTTGGCTTCGGGACCGCGGTCCCCGCCTCGCATCGCAGCGCCCATCCCGCTGTGTCTCCAGCGAGTTCTGCCTCTCGCGACCCGCCGCCGCCCTCGGGAGGTGAGGGATGCCAGGGAGGATCCTTTTTCGGGAATTCCGTTCTCTCTCCCCCCGCAGGCGTCCGCTGCCAGGAAAGAGGCCGGACGTCTCCCACGCCGCGCCCGGGGCTCCCGACACGAGCCTCTCCCCGCAGCCTCCCCCAGTCCGAGGCCCCACGCGGGTGCACTTCCCCGCCAGCGCCGACAGGTGGCGCTTTCCTCACAGGGAAACCGGCGGCCATCAGCCCGTGCCCCCCGGCCCTGCTGCCCGCCCGCCTGGGCTCCCTCTCCCGAGAGAAGGGGCACGGGAAAGGGTGCCGCGGGGGGGGCCTCGGGCCACACTGGCAATGAAAGGCCGTCGAAGCCCCGAGTCCAGCCCTGCGATCCGGAGCGGCCTCACGCTCCCTCCCCGGCGGGGCCGAGGAGCCAGCCGGTCCCGGGAAACACCCGCACCCGCCGGGGTCACCCCTAGGGGGCGTCGTCCCCCCTCCGCGCGCCGGCTCTGGCCCGCCCGCCGCCCCGCCGCCCCCTCGCGGCCCGGCGGGGTCCCGTCCTTCCGCCGGCCGGTGGCCTAAAGGGGGTGGGGGCGGGGGGAGCCAGCGAAGGGGGGCGCGCTTTTTCGATTGCGGCGATAATTGTCCGCGAGATGGGTTTCTTAATCTGCTCATCCATTATTGACTTCTCCTCTAATATTTGGCTTTGCCGCTTTGATGGCGAGAAGATCACACACTTGACCTCTTTGCATAACAATTTGGGGGCTGGCGTCGCGGGGGCGGGAGGGGAGCGACGTGCCTGGAATGGCTTTGGGGCCGGTGTTCCACTCCCCCCCAACACACACACACACACACACACACACACACACACACACACACACCCCACCACCCCGCAGCGAGCGAGGCCTGCCTTCCCCTCGCTGGTACCCCTGCCCCCCCCCCATTGCACCGTCCCCCTGCCCTCCCCCCCCCATTGCACCGTCCCCGCCTGGAAAGTTCCAGCGGGGCGAAGAGGAAGCTGCTAACCCACTAGGGGTGGGGAAGGGTCCAGCGGCACAAGGGCCCCAGAAGGACCCGATGGGATAGGGATTGTCCCCCCCTCCCCCCACTGCGATCCCAAGAGATCGCCTCCCCTCCCTCCTCCCACCCACACTCTGGGAAGGGGGTGAACCTTTCTTGGGGATGAATGGAGTGGGGTTGGAAGCCGGGGAAGGAGATCACCATCCCGCCCGGCTCTCATCTGGGACTTGGGCTGCAGGACCAAACCAGGACGCCCTCGGATCCCGAGCCTGAGACGGCGGCGGCCTCTGCGGGACCCCAATCTTAGCCTCCCTCCTCCTCCTGCCTCCCAGATCTCACTTGCCGCATCTGTGCAGCGGGCTTTTGGTCTAGGCGCTCCCCGAGATCCCTTTGATCTTGACCTTGGCACGCGTTGCCCACCCTCCCCTCCGTCAAGGCTCAGGGTTGCCGAGGTGGGTCTTGGTGGGAAACAAAAAAACTAGTGGCTCTTTTAATCTGGGTTTAAACAACTGCCTCCTAAGTCCTTGCGAAGCTCGGTGGCGGGAGTGAGGGGATGGTTTGGAGGGAGGATCAGGGTACAAGGCGAGGTTTGGGTCAGGGCTGGCGTCGTGGCAACTGCACACATCTCACTTTCAAAGCCTGGGTCCGAGGGAGCTCTTCTCTCCTCCCAGCTGGCGCACAAACGCACTCCCGGAGGCGACACATGCGGACACGCACACACACACACTCGCACACCGACGCAGCGCAACCACTCCAGGACAAGAGACACAGACGCACACAGGTCCCCCACGCACACCCGGGCACACACTGCGACTCGCACACGCACTCATTCCCCCAGACCCTCCCGCGCAGAGTCGCGGACAAGCACGCACGCGCGGGGCCACACGCTGTCCCCCACCTCCGGCTCTCCGCCGGAGGAGGCGGACAGGGAAGGTGGCCCAGGAAGGCCTCAGCGCTGCAGTGACTCCCCTCCCCGCTCTGGGCGGGCGGGCCACGCAGTAGGCGGAAGGAGGTGGGATGCAGTGGGAGAATCCGACGGGTGCTCGCCCCTCTCCTGAGACTTTCCCTTCCCGCCCCACCTTCCCCACTAAACTTTTTCCTTCCATGTCTTCCCGCCTGGCGCCTGCAGCGCCGACCTCGGCTGCAACCCGGAGTTTTTCCTGCGTTTTCCAGGGAAGAAGGTCCCAAGGATGCAGCCCCCATGGGCAAAAGGGAGGCGCGGCCTGGATCGCGCTACGGAGCGGGCTGGGAGGGAGGTGCAGGGCTGGGGCGCGGAGAGCTGGGCGCGCAGACTTGTCCTACTCCGGGATCAGTGGGGAAAGAACCCCCCGACAACCACCCCTCACCCCTACCCCTATGGGAGTCAAGGGGAAGACAAGGAAGACAGTTAATTCTGGGACAAACAAAAAGACGGTTTGGGAGTTGCAGGGGCGTTCCAGTGCAAGAGACTTGGAAGTTGTGTTTTTTTCTTCTTTTCCCGAGTGTTTTGTCCCCAACTTTGGAGTTGGATCCAGACCTCCCGGGGAGCGTGGACCGAGCCGAGGGCAGGGGGCGGGGGGGGGGGGCAGCAGAACCCGGAAGCCGCGCTGGCCCCTCCTCACTCGCTCCCACACTCGCACGCGCTCCAGGTCAGTCCGTGTGGACCCCGAACCGCGCCGTGCCAGATCGAGGCTGGAGCTGCCGCTCGGACAGGTGGGGACTGGGGTGGGCGAGAGGCCTCTTGGCCTGGGGGGCGTCAGCCTCGGGGAACCTTCTGGGGGAAGGCGAAGGGACAGAGGCAGGGAAAAGCTAAATAAAAAATAGAAAATTCGAGCGTAGACGCTGAATTAACTCTGGATTTTTTTTTCGGAGAGAGGGAAGGGGGTTGAACCCAAATTAAGGTTTGGGTTCTGGGGTTTGGGTGAGATTCGGTGTAAGGATAAAAACAGGATGTCCGATTAAAATGGAGAAAAATAAATAGATAAGTGTGTGCAGTCGCTTTGCTTTCTGGAGCGGCAAGCTCTAAAATTCTCAGCTCCAAGGGGCCTGTCTGGCGGTGTGGTACCATTCCGGAGAGGTTTGGCGCTCGGAGGAGGCCGGTGAAGGCTTCTCTTCCCGTAACCCCTGAGCCAAAAGAACCTTCACCTGGCTCCCCAGCATCCCTGCGCAGCCGGACGCCGCGCAGAAACCCGCGAGCAGCCACGGGCCCGGGCTTATGCACCCCAGGTCTTCGGCGCCCCGCGGGCCCGCAGTTCGCGGGCTTGTCAGAAGCCAGGGCCGGGAGCCCGTTCTAAATTCTGGCCATTGGGTGCAGTTTGAGGAAATCATCGATATCCCCCCCCCCCATTTCCCGCAGGGAAGCTGGAGGAGAAAGATCTCAGTTTGTCTGGGCTTGAGGGCTTGGGGAGGGGGTGGGGGTGGAGAGGAGGGTAGGGAGGGAGAGAGAGAGAGAAAGAGAGATTGAGACAGAGAACAAAAAAGATCCGCGCTGTAAACTGCTCCCTCGGATAAGAGGAAGAAAACTCTAGAGGAAGACAGCATGGTGGGGACATTAATCCAAATATTGAAATCCCCAAAGGTGACAACCTCCAGCAGCCGGCTTTTTTTTGGGGGGGGGACTTTCTAGGAACCTAAACATTTGGGGGCTTATTTTATATACACAGGAAAAAAGAACTCTTCCCTGCACCTTCCTCCTCACCCCTAGTCTTCTGGGCTCTCTACAAACAAAGCTGCAGCTCCAATTTCGGGAGTCAACTGAGCATTTTATTTTCCACGGTTTGCCTCCCACGCGCCCCTCACCCACCGGCTTTTTCGCTCTGTCGGCCTCCCCCACCCCCACGCCGAGTTTTGGACAGAACTACATAAGATCCCTAACCAATACCCAACGAATCCCCCAGCACCCACCCACCCCCCACATTATTATCGCCTCCAAATGAAGACCGAACCGAGCGCTAATTGAATTAGTCTATTGAAAAGACTGTCAGGTATAATGACGTGGCTCGAGGCCTCACATTTCCCAAGGTCTATAGGCTTTGGGGACCTGCGATGTATAGTCTGACCTTCCGGCTCATAATAATACCGCGGCACTTGTAGCAGAAATCTCCTCGCATTCACTCCCAACAAAACCGCTGGTCACCCAGTCCCCGTAGGAAGGCTGCGAGCTATTGTGTTGCGACAACTCATTCATGTCCCACACCACGAGGCCCCACCGCCATCTGATCTACACTCGAAATGCGATTACCACCGTGTGCTTGCAACACGCTCAGACTCCTGGCCCATGGCGCACACGCCTCGCCCGGCTGCAAGGTTTCCTTTCACAATTCTCCTCCTCGCCTCCATCCTCATAAGAGAAGCACGAGGGACCTCCACATTTGTCTCTGCCTAAACAAAATCCAAAATTCTGCGTAAACACAGACTGGTGGGAGAGCTTTCTTTTCTGAACAGCACTCACCACAATACTCAGGAAACACATTTCTCAAAGCCAGACTGGTGGGGCTGACTCAGGTGCATACACTAATGTGCCCATACAGGGGTCTCCTGCCACACACACACACACACACACACACACACACACACACACAAATGCTTTTATGTTCTTGCCTTCTCTCTTGGTGGCTCTCACATACACAAGCAAATAGACACAAACATAAGCTCCATAGCCGTTGGCCACTCTCCAAGTGACTTTCCAAAATTAGGAAAAGGGAGAAACAAAGGTACAATTTCTCAGCCTTCACCCCAAGAGACACTCACCAGTCTTGCTACGACCTGATCCCCCAAGCTTCTCTAGCTAGCAGCTTCCCAGACATCTGAGCACCGTTCTCAGGGTTTGGCCATGTGTCTTTTGCTCAGTGGAATCCCCCCATTCGCTCATTAGCCTCAGAGAAGGAGGAAGTCTGGGGATAGGGATGGGGAAAAGAAAGGAGGACTGGCCTTGCTTCCCGTCCTGTCTACCCCACTCCCACCAACTGAAGGCCTGCTTGGGGTTCCCTTCTTCCCTCAAGTGAGAAAAAAGAATAAGATCCCTCCCTTTGGCATTTGAAACAAAACAAATTCTTTTTCCTCATCTGTCTCCGCTTTTATCTGGGCTGGATATGTAAAGAGTACTTGGGGGCAGTCAACTTATTGCAGAGAAGTGGCCCAGTCTGTGGCCTTCTGTGGACCTCTTACCCAGGTGACTGCGTAGCACAGGGCGGCGAGGCGATAGAAATGGGCACTGGGTACCCCCTCACTTCCATACCTTTGGCTCAGGAGAGGATGGCATTTGGCAAAAGGGGTCCCGTTCCATTTTGGGCAGGCTTCCCCTCCTGCTTCCTGCAGGCCCACATTTCTGCCACTCTGGCTTGGGCATCTATCAAGTTGGAAGAAATTCCTTAACTCCCAAAGGCAGAAACGAGTACCCTGGGAAGGATGGCCATGCAAATGGACCCATATGTGCACACGCATCCCTCCACACACTCCCAACCCTCTTAGCCACGTACTTGTGCACGCCACTCACCCTGCCCGTAGCTCCTCACCCACACGCCCAGCCCCGGGCTCACTCGGAGTCCTCTGGACCCCTCACACATCCGTCTCGGCCAACCCTTGCTCTCTCGGCCCTCGCACACCTCACTCGCGGACTTGCCAGGACGCCAGCGCGCGCACAGAGAGCT
Organism: Tarsius wallacei; assembly: GCA_963574415.1. NCBI lineage: Eukaryota > Metazoa > Chordata > Mammalia > Primates > Tarsiidae > Tarsius > Tarsius wallacei. The sequence goes on along the minus strand of CAUYQG010203536.1, from coordinate 2,694 downwards.
CCCAAGAGCATGTTCATCTGCAGGAGCGAGAGCAGGGCGTAGGGCCCGGGTGGAGGTCACGGAGCAGAGCGGGGCGGCGCGGGGTACCAAGCGTCCGGCCCAGGCCGGGTCTGGGGGGAGGTGGGGGGACGAGCCAGCGCCGGAGCGCCGCCTAATCCAGCTCGAGCTCGTGGGCCGCGGGTGCATTTATCATCCCATTACTGTAACAAATCCGGGCTCCACTACATGAAAGGTAAAATGAATTACCGACGTTAAGCCGTCAATAAAGTCATTTCTGTAAATGGTGTCTCCAAAGGGCCGCCGCATTATTCAGCTGGCTTTATCAGCTGGCTGGAAATTACGTGGAGGAGCCGGGCCGCGCGGCGCGCGGGGCCGCTCACTTTGATTAAGCGTCTTGCCAGCGCGATGTGACAGAGCTTTTGACCAGGGTTTTATTCACAGGCCTGTGATGAACGCCAAGCTGATCAGGCGGAATGAAGAGTAATTAAAACCTATAAATTATCTGCCGCAGCCCTTCTCGAGGCGTCTCCTGCAGGCGAGATAAGGCGTCGAGACCCTATTTACGGCGCTGAAAGGGACCGCGGCGCACAAAAGCTACGCGGCTAAATAGGATATTGATAGTGTCCTAATTAGAATTTAATTAAGTACCCACGCTTGCTTGCGGGATAAAGATTTCAATTTTGCGAACTTAAATATAAATAAAATCCCACCCCCGTTTCGGAGAGAAGGGATGGGGGCGCCTGGAGATTTCGGGGAGCCCTTGGGTGTGAGACTGAAGAAGACCCCGGAGACTCCAAGGCGAGCTTGGGGGAGGCTTGGGAAGGTGGAGGAGACCGCGGCGAGCCTGCCCAGCACAGCGCTCGGGAGCCAGGTTCTCTCCCCGGGCTGCCGCGCAAGTCTAGCCAGGAACTCAGACCTGGAAAAATCGGGGGACCCTCGCCCCACCCCAGGATGCAGCGAGCAGTACAAATTTCCTGCTCTCCACCGGCACCTTTGAGAAACTTCAGTTACTGCGGTGGTTCCGCTTGTTGTGATTTTAGTTGTATGTTCCTCTTAACCTAACCCCCTGTGACTTCTGGAAAACTGGGGGCAGGGTTAATTTTTTTTTTTTTTTTGCATGTCCCCAATAGACATTACACCCAAAGAGATACTTTCTCCACAGACCCAGTTGGGGAGGGCGTTTGTGGCGAGGAGGTCTGCTGGAGCTCCAAGACGATATCTTCGAGAAGGCCTCGTCTGTCAAAGACTTCCCCGGGCACCGCAGGCTTCAGTCGAAAGTCGGACACTTCCTCCAAAACGGCTCCCCAGACAAGTCCTGCGGATGCGCGGAACCTCACTCCACCTCCCACCCCTGCATCCCTGGTTATGGGCAACTTTTGGAGTGCCTTGATAAGAAAACAGCGAAAAACAGTGTAGCATACCGGAGCGTGGGGGCGGCTGGAAGCGCAGTAGTCCCCCGAAGCTAGGATAGGACGCGCAGGGTAGAGCCGGAGCCGCTCAGGGAGTTGGGAGCAATCTCAGGAAATGCAGTTACCCCGCAACCGGGGAGGGGTTGGGGGGGGGGTCGTCGTCCACAACGTCAGCTGGCCAGGGAAAACACGTGAGGTGCAGCGCTTTTATTTGTATGATTTTACTTTGCAGGGAAACCTGACACGGTGGTTACCCTGAACCCAAAAGCCCGGGCCTAGCGCGCATCCGCTTTCCGAGTCGCATGGCCCGGGGGCTCTCCTGGGACAACTCAACTTTGCCGGTACAGCCGGGACCCCAGCGGCCAGGGAAGGACCAGGCGGCTGGCGCTGGGGCTCTTCTGCGCCCTCTGGGCCTGGCTCAGCCGCGCCAGGGCGGCTCTTAGGTGTTGTCGAAAGTCCGGACGGGGAAGGGCATGGGTGCGGATTCCCCAGAAAGGACAAGTAATGGAGCCGGCTGGCATGAGACGTACGAGCGGGCCGTGCTAGCTGGGAGCAGCGGGCCTCCCAGGTTTGCCATCGTGAAAAATACACCATGCCTCTGAAAGTAACCGACTCCAGGTCTATTTTACATCACCGACGTCCTCGTCTCACTCCTCCCCTCCAGTACACACACATACACACACACACACACACACACACACACACACACACATACACCCCGGCAGTGACATCCTCTTATTCTTCATAACAGCAACCATAACAGACAGAAAGAAAATAAAAGACTGAGTTTCTGAGGCACGGGATGCAGAAAAAGCCAGGCTCTTGCCGCCTGACCCTGCGCCCGGTGCGCACGCACCCATAATCCAGCATTTCTCCAACAAGTTGTTTATGGAGTTGCTTCTCAATTTGCCTACACCCCGAAATCCACCCCTCTCGGGTCTCTTCCGCCCCCTCCCCGGTCCCGGCCCGAAGGAGGGGGAGGGGCGCGAGCGCGGGCGGGGGAGGGCGGCCCCGACGCACTGGGCCCGCGCCGCGGCGCCCCCTCTCCGCCCGCGTTGACGCCCCCGGATTATTTATCCGCAAAGTCCCGCGCGCGCCCATTGGGCCGAGGCCCGAGTGTCAGCGCGAGTCCCGGCTCGCCATTGGCCCCGCACACGTGCGGCCCTGACTCACGTGCTTCCGGTTTGAAGGCAAAAAGTGTGCCTGGGTGATTTTTTTTTAAGCGAGAGAGTTTGTGCAAAGATCCGAGCTGTCAGAGATTTGAAAAAAAAAAAAAAAGGAAAAA
>CAUYQG010203533.1:0-12984 GCA_963574415.1 Tarsius wallacei | reverse complement strand
CAAGATGTTTGCGGTTGTGGGCAACTTCAGCATCCAACTCAACCCAACCGTGGCAAAAAATTTTCAAACCCCAAAAAAAAAAAAAAAAAAAAAAGAAAAATATTTTCTTAGTGGCACCTTTTTTTTTTTTTGTAGATTTTGACACAAATAAATACATAAAATAATAAAGGAAATTGAATGTCTGTGTTCATAATATTTCTGTCAATGCATCATTACCCAGTGTGGAGCTTTTTAATAAATGCTGGGAGTTAATTTCCAGATATCAAATAGTAAATCAGAGGGCCATAGTGAGTTATCTTTAATTAAATTAAATATATAATTAGGAACACATTGTTTAATATGAGAAAACACTTAATCTGATGAAAAATCCTTTTAAGGTTTTATTTATATTTTTCCCAAAATTGTTTTCTGGTATAAGCTAAGGTTATTATGCTTTTAAACCCTTAGACCGTGTTTATTTTCTACATCAGCTCATCCTGAGATAAACCTGATATCTACAGTTATGACTAATACATCCTGAGAGACTATGACAAAGAGGACCCAGATAATAAAATTGCTGGAGGCATTCTTCTTCCAGAAAGGTTACTTGCTGGAAATGAACTTTGTGGACTCACAAAATTCTGGACTGTGTTCCTGACCTTTGGTTCTGCCACATAGGCCTAAGAGATGTACAGGATGAGTTTTCTCGAATTGTACTGTTAATTTCTTTGTGAGTCCAAAAGCGTTGATTTCTTCAGTTGGAATGAGCAGGTTCCTGAACTCTTCAGAAATTGTGTTAAACAAAAACAAGCAATAATTTCCAGGAGGAGAATCCACTTGGAGGTTATCACTGAGACTGTGAAGAAAAAACTTTTGCTTATGGTCTCATCCACAACCTATTCAGGAAACTTGAGGATACTTGACTGTCTCTCACTTGCAATTTTGCCCAGCCCTGGAGAGACTTAATTCACCTCTATTTGGTGACAATGACCACATTTATTTTGCTTTTTAAATAGATAGCTTCCTCCTTTGCCTTTTTCTTCTTTTCTTTACTCTTCTGTCGACCATTTTTTTCTATGATTTTGCTTCTTTTCTGTGAGTTTGTCTCCTCTTAAGTGCTTCAGACATAAATTCTATCTTTTTGCTGACAGAGCCATAGGAAGTTAATCATTTCATCCTATCATACATTTAAAAACTATACTGAGTAATTCTTATATTCCAGGCACTGTCCTAGACTACTGGGGATATAAGAGACAAAAAACCAAAGATGTCTGCCCTCATGGAATTTATCTTCTAGTAAAGGAGTCAGACAATAAAATGAACAAGTAAGTAATACAGACTATTAGATGATGATAAGTACTATGGAGAAAGAGAAAACAGAGATGAGTACAGGAGAGGTGCCAAGGACAGAGAGTAGTCACTGCAGGTCTTACTGGGAATACAACATCTGAGCAACAATCGCAAGAGGTGAAGACAGTTCATGTTGAATATGGTGTTACTTGTGAACGGTTGGTGGATCTAATTTTCCACTCACATACTTATAATTGACTTTTGAAGTTTGTATTCCAACAATGGCAGGGCTGGTCATTTTAATCAGTCCTATGGTGAGGACAACTAAAATGATAAAATGTTAAATATATCTTAAATATCAAGTTAGAGATTACAGAATAATAAGGAATTCCCTCATGAGAAAGTGTGAGAATCTAGAGAAGTGCACGAAATACTCAAAAATGCTTTTGCCAAGAGAGAATTTGACAAGTCATAAGCAAGTGTTCTCAGCTCTGCTCAATCACCTGCATCCCATGACTCATTACTGGGAATATGCATATCCTTCAGCGACCAACCTTGGCCAGAGACTGTTCCCTAAGGGAGGAGGCAGAAAGAAGCCAGGTATGGGGGAAAAAGTCATGTCTGGATAGTTATCTTGCACTCCTCTCTGACACTGACCTTTGTCACCCTTACAATCTTTGTGTAACATTGATCTTCCACAAGTTCCCGGAGATGGGAACGCGAGTCATACATGGAATATGCAATTAAGGGCACAGGATCAGAACAGCAAAATTGCTACAGTGATTATAAGACCTATGATTACCTTTTGCAAAAAGGACAAAGCTTAGTGATCCAAACCACTTGGAAAAGGGGTCTTAGGCTAAGATGGAAGTTTGATCAAGACAGATGTTTGAGAGGAACAAGCAAAGGAAATCCTAATTATCAGGTAAAACACAACCAACATTCCTGTCTTGTGACAACATAGTGACACGTTAGAGAGGCCTCCTTAGCCTGAAATACCATGTCCTATCAGTCCCAGGAGCCCTCTTGTTTATGACATGAATAGAATAGGGAGCTTCTTGAATTGCCACATAGAAATGATAACAGCCTCCCTTTTGAGTACTTGAGACCTGGGGTTATTACACTTACCAATATTTATCTATTTTCCCAAAGCTAAATTATGATCTATTCCTCCCCTTGAGGAGCAAGCAGGGAACACTAACAGGGTTCAGACTGAACATCTCAGGACCAATGGAGAGTGTACTATGTCTTGTGGTGCAGGCAGCAACAGGTTTTTCTTGCTTCCCAGCTTGGTTGTAATGACGATTCTTGCAGCCAGATTTGCATCCTCAGGGGCATTGTCCATGGTTGTGTCATGCCTAGAGGTGCTGGAAGGTCTGCATGGGATCTCTCATTGAGAGTGCAGATGGCTTCATGCAATTGGGTCATCCACCCTTGCAATGAGTGTTGATCTGTCTCTATTGTCCATTGCTGCTGGTGCCATTGTGGGATTCACAGCATCAGTCCTTTGAATACCGCCCAGCTATCTGTCCAAACTGTTAAAGGACCTGGCTCTTTGGATATCACCAACCACACTGCCGACAACTCTGCCCACTGACTGCTTTGCCCAGTCTCGTCTTTGCTGTTTCTGGCTGGTATGCAGTGGCTCACCATCAAGGGGGTTGTCCCCATTACAATCTGTCCATATACCAAACCTCTTCTGTGTAGGAGTCAGACAATAAAATTAACAAGTAAGTAATACAGACTCATATGATGATTAGTACAACACTATATGTCCATGTACCAAGCAACATGATCTGTACCAGGTGACAGGGTAATAACTGTTTGCTCCACCGGTTGTTCTGTCTTGGCCAGAGACTGTTCCTTAGGGAGGGGGCAAAAAGTAGCCAAATATAGGGAGAAAAGAGTCTAAGACTGGGCAATTACCTCACACACTGGCATTCATGAAATTGCATGAGGCCAATAAGTGGCTGCAAATATAAGAGTATATGGGATAAACCATGGTGATAGTCTAACATTTAAAGGTTAGTGAAGCTGCACTCTCCGACAGAGATGAAGACAAATGGACAAGAGAGATAGGAAGAAACTCAAACCAGGAATGTGACAGTGCTGAATACAAAAAAGAAAATGATTCAAAATGGCACAGCATGGGTATTTGTTTAATGCTTCTGGGATTTGGCAATGTGGTACTGTGGGAAATTTAGCAAGAGCAGTTTCAGAGTGGTGAGATTGAAGCCTGAATGTGCTTGATATGTAACTGACAGGTAAAAAATAATTTCAGCAAAAGAGTAAGCCACAAGGAAGGCAAGCGGGAGGATATTTCAGGAGCAGTGAGTAACTCACTTTCTCTAGGTTATTAGGCAAGCATAGGAGAAGAGAGAGTTATAATGCTGGAAAACTCTTAGTTTACACTGAGAAATTCTCTATGAATCAGGTTAATAAATTTAGACTTGAATACTTTAAACTATATTAAGTTCAATGGATGTTTATATTTTATAGATTGTAAAATTAGATTGTAAACCATATATTTAAATATTTATATTTGTATTATGATTTCATTTTGTAAAAATAAAAGTATGTTTTTCCAAAAAATGAAGATAAATGTCTGCGAGAATAAGTATCAAGATGTTAACAAGAGATAATTTGTAGAAAATGATATGTATATCATTCAGGGTATCTGAAGAAAATAGATGACTCTCTTAGTCTGGATAATTTAGAGGAATTACAGAGCAACTATTTACAAAGTTGTGGATGGAGTTTAGGAAAAGCTTCAGGGTTAATGCTGTCCTCCAGGAATAGTGATCACCTCAAAACCAGAAGGGGGGAAAGGTGTGAGTAATTACTGGAAGCTGGAGAACTGCGATAAGAGGGCTACCTGTCAGGAGCTGTGGCACTTATATTTGGTTACAGCCAATCCACACGATTCAGAAGGGGAGGAGCCAGGGAAATATCCAAACTCTAGTCTCCTCTGCCAGTATTTCCCACTGATTAGCCAAACTGAAAGCCACAGGCAAGGGAGTCTGTTGTTACAGTCCCTACGGGTTAGCCTCTTGGGATTATGTTAAAGTAGAAATGGGTAGAAAATGGATCTGAAAAGACATGTAGGAGATAGCCAGTCCTCTGTTAGGTGGTAAAATGTTTTCTATTCTTATTGTACAGTGTATCTAAGTATTTTTAAAATTTACATAAATACTTGAATTACTTTGTTAAATTACTAATTAACAAAGTAATTCAATTACTAATGTTAAAAATATTTTCAAGTTCTACAGATTAGCTAGAAGCAGGAAAAACATTTCTGCATCTATTGCAAGAGTTCCAGTGAGATTATACATGTCAAAATGTAAGTTGTGTCAGAAGTGGCAGTGCAAAAAGTATTATAATACTGGAAACTTGTTACAGAAATGCATTGCATACATTTCCTTGGGATAAAATGATTTTAAAAAAGAAGTGTCTGCCCGTACTTTCATTTCAGTCAGGTCACTGGAAAAATACCCTCATTCGGATATCCCTTTCTGCCTGAACATTTGCAACATACTCCAAAACATTTACTCAAAATTGACTCTCAGAAGAGAAAACAAGCAGTAATTTATTCACATGTGCAAACCAGTAAAAATATTTAAGTTGATTGTAAGGTTATGTGAGATAATATTAAGTATGCAGAAAGTGACTCAGATGACACCTTAACTCCCAACATCCAGAAATTTCTCCAGGAAAGTGTCCTGGGCATTGGAGTGAAACATGGTAGTGACTTTGAATAAATTTCTTAAACTCCTCAAGTCTCATGTTCCTTAATTTATAAAAAATAGGTATTATATTTGAATCAATCTCATAGGACTGTGAGAATTAAATGATGTGAAGATAATAATATATATGTAAACATGTGTGCACATGTTTACGTGAGAAACATTTAGAGTTTAATAAAGTGATTGAATGTAAAGTAAGACTCCAAAATTATTTATTTCATTCTAATATCCAGTTAGAAAGAAAATTGAAAATTTTTATCTTTATCGCCAAATATCTGTTAAATACTTAGAAAAAAAGGAAGATACAAAACCTTGATAAAAAACAAAACATGAATTGGCCACTTTGGGAGGCCAAGGTGAGAGAATTGCTTGAGCCCACAGGTTTGAGATCAGCCTGGGCAAACTGGCAAGACCTCGTCTCTACAATAAGTCAAAAAGTTAGCCGGACATTGTGGCGCATGCCTGTAGTTCCAGCTAGTTGGAAGGCAGAGGCGGTAAGATCACCTGAGCCCAGTAGGTCGAGGTTGTGGTGGCCATGAGCATGCCACTGCACTCCATCCAGGGCGACAGAGTGAGACTACAACTCAATAAATAAATAAATAAACATGAATAAATAGACATGCCACATTGGCTAATATTTTGATCTATGATAGAGATGAGGTCTTGCCAAGTTGCCCAGGCTGATCTCAAACCTGTGGGCTCAGGCAATCCTCTCATCTCAGCCTCCCAAAGTGCTGGGATTATAGGCACCCGGCCCTAATCCTCTTTTTTAAGGGTTATTTTTGCCCTTGAAATTTTACAATTTTAGTCTTCTTCTTTCTCCTCCCCTTCCTTCTCCTTCTTGAAATTTAAAACTATTCCATTGTCTTTTCTCTTCTGTTGTTTTCTATAAAAAGTCAGTTGTAATTTTTTTTTTTTTTTTTTTTTTGAGTTGGAGTCTCACTCTGTTGCCTAGGCTGGAGTGCAGTGGCATGCTCATGCCACTGCAGCCCCAACCCGCTGGGCTCAGGCAATCCTTTCTCCTCAGCCTTCAAAGTGGCTGGAACTACAGGCATGTACCACCACGCCCAGCTAACTTTTTGATTACTGTAGAGATGAGGTCTCACCAAGTTGCCCAGGCTGGTCTCAAACTCATGGGCTCCAGCAATCCTCTCACCTTGGCCCCCCAAGTGCTGGGATTATAGGCATGAACCACCATGCCCAGCCCAGATAATTCTTATCATTATTCTCCTATGTGTAACATTTCTTTTTTCTCTAGTTGCTTCAAAATTTTCTCTTTATTTCAATTTGTCAGCAGTTTTGCTATGATAAGCCTAGTATTTTTTTTTTTTTTTTGCTAACCTTTGAAATGTGGGTTGGTGTTTTCCATCAATTTGGGGAAAATTTTGGCTATTATTCTTCACATGTTTTAGCCCCATTCGTTTTCTTCTCTCCCACAGGAATCCCAAAGACTCATGTACTAAATTATGTGATATTGTTCCCTTATGTTCTTTTTATTTTTATTTTTTTTTTTATTTCTCGACTGCAGCTTCAATAATTTCTATTATTCTGTTTTCTAATTGAATGATTCTTACTTATTTTGTGTTATGTTGCCTGATATGACTACACAATATATTTTTATTCTATATATTTAATTTTTCAATTTTATAATGTCCTTTTTGTTCTTTTTTGAGTTTTATCATTTTCCTAATTCTTTCTATATTCTTACCTATTATGTCATCTTCTCCTTCAAATTACTTAATATATTTATATTTATTTAAACATATTTTCTATTAATTTCAGATATCTGAGACATCTGCGCACATCTGCCTCTTGTCCTTGTTTTTCTTTCTTTATTTTTTATTGTATTCCAGATATGCCAAAGAATAGTAACTGACATATAGGTTTCCCCTTTTTCCATATAATGCCAGCCTTCTCTGCCTAGCATTCACAGTGAAAATTTGCATGATTTCCTGAGTTTTCTTTTAATTCCTCCTCCAATGCAACTTTCTTGGAAAATTTCCAGAGGCCTTCAGGATGGCAAATTCATGGTTAACCAATTTGTTTTTTAATCTGAGGTTCTTTCAAAGTCCTATTTATGCTGGGATTGCGGGCATGAGTAGGTAATCAAAATTGAAAATATCATTGCTATAACTCATTTAAATTCTTTTTTTTTTTTTTTTTTTTGAGAAAGTAGGATTTATTGGGAGGACAGAAAAGCTCCCAGAGCAGGAGGGGACCCTAACCCTAACCCCACTTAAATTCTAGTACAAATATTTCTGTATCAGTAACCAAGGACAAGTAATATCTATTGACACATACTTCAACAGTAGGTATGAGGTCTAGGCAATTTTCACTATGCAAGAAAGCCATACTTATGCGAAGTTTGATTTGCTTGGGAGATATCCCCTTAAGTTATGTTACTAATATTTGTTTAGGGAAATTACACTGACAATCCTCTGGGATTGAAAACTGCATGCACACATAATTACATGAAGCGGTGTGTCTAAAGTACTCTAAATTCTAAGCGTTCCATTTTTCCTTTCATTACGTGATTCCAAGAAGGAATCACTACTTTTGGCTCTTATTGCGGTTCCTTAAAAAATGATTTAAATCAATATGTAACTTGTTGAAAAGCTCACTGTGACTAACAAATGATTCAAGTGAAAGGCTTTTTGAGTAAAAACTTTCCAAATCCCCTTAGGGAGAACAAATAGCTTCTATGAAATCCCACACTAGCATTTTATTCGCCCTATCTGAACAGGAACTGTGATATTTAAAAATCTTTCTTTAAATTGTTTATTTTTGGCCGGGCTCTGTGGCTTAGCCTGTAATCCCAGCACTTCGGGAGGTCGAGGCGAGTGGATTGCCTGAGCCTGCGGGTTTGAGACACACCTGGGCAACTTGGCGAGACCTCTCTCTACAATAATTCAAAAATTAGCTTGGCGTGGTAGCATGTGCCTGTAATTCCGGCTACTTGAAAATCTGAGGCGGAAGGATCACTTAAGCCCAGCAGGTAGATGCTGCGGTGACCGGGAGCATGCCACTCCACTCCAGTCTGGGTGACAGAGTGAGACTCCAGCTCAAAAAATAAATAAAATAAAATAAAATAAAATATTGTTTATTTTTAAAGGAGCTTTTAAAGAGTATACAAAAAGCCAGGCGCAGTGGCTCACACCTGTAAACCCAGCACTTTGGGAGGGGGAAGCAAGAGGATTGCTAAGCCCAGGTTCAAGACCAGCTTGGGCAATTTGGAGAGACCTCGTTGCTACAAGAAATAAAAAAAAAAATTAGCAGGGTGTGATGGCGCGCTTGTATTTCCAGCTACTTGGAAGGCTGAGGTGGAAGGATCTCCTGAACCCAGCAGGTAGAGGCTGTGGTGACTGTGAGTGTGCCACTGCACTCCAGCCTGGACAACAGAGTGAGACACTGACTCAAAAAAAAAAAGAGTTTACAAAAAAAAGTCTGGAATTTGCTCAAAGCAAGCAAATGCTAGGTGGAGGAGTGCATGAAGGTATACATCCTGTATATCTTTGTGTATGTGTTAAAATGACAAAAATAAAATTATTTTTTATTTTTTATTTTTTGAGTTGGAGTCTCACTCCTTCGCCCAGACTGGAGTGCAGTGGCCGCTCCCGGCCACTGCAGCCTCGACCTCCTGGGCTCCGGCGATCCTTCCGCCTCAGCCTTCCGAGTAGCCGGAACTACAGGAACGTGCTGCCACGCCCGGCTAGTTTTTTTGATTTATTGTAGAGATGAGGTCTCGCCAAGTTGCCCAAGCGGGTCGCGAACCCGCGGGCTCAGGCAATCCACTCACCTCAGCCTCCCCAGGCGAGGGATTACAGGCTGAACTACCGAGCCCGGCTGGAAGTCAATATTTTATACAAGTTTCCAAGGTGATTCTGTGTACACTCCTGTGTAACCTACTAAATTAAGCATTTTTCTGTTTTGTCAACTTCCTTTTGGTTTCTAAAATTCTTATTTGTCTTTGTTAGCTGTAGAGCAGAAGAGTTATTCATTAGCATTTGTAAGAAAACACCTGAATTATGAAAGCAGAGGGCATTAACTAAAGCCAGCTGTGTTGATGGGGTTCAGTTTTTTTCTACATGAGTTTACATGAGCTGGCAACCATTATTTATTTATTTATTTTTAAAGTTGGAGTCTTACTCTGACACCCAGGCTAGAGGGCAGTGACATGCTCCCGGCCACTGCATTCTCAACCTCCTGGGCTCAGGCGATCCTTCTGCCTTAGTCCTCCAGGTAGCTGAAACTACAGTTGTGTACCACCATGCTTGGCTAATGTTTTTTTGAATTTATTGTAGCGCCGGGCTCGGTGGCTCAGCCTGTAATCCCGCGCCTTGGGAGGCTGAGATGAGTGGATTGCCTGCACCTGCGCCTGCAGGTTCGAGACCCGCCTGGGCAACTTGGCAAGTAGCTGGGACTACAGGCGTTTGCCACCATGCCTAGCCAATTTTTTGTGGGGATGTGGTTTCACTGTGTTGCTTAGGCTAGTCTTCAATTCCTGGTCTCAAGTGATCCTCTTGCCTTGGCCTCCCAAAGTGCTGAGATTACAGGCATGAGCCACCGTTCTGGCACCAGGCCCAACTTAGCTTTTTTTTTCTTTTGAGTTGGGTTCTTTGTCACCCAGGCTGGAGTACAGTAGTGTGATTGAAGCTCTCCGCAGCCTTGACCTCCTGGGTTTAGGCAATCCTCCTGCCTCAACTCTGGACTAGCTGGGCCTACAGGTATATGCCACCAAGCCTGGATAATTCTTTGGGGTTTTTTTTCCCCCCTTGTAGAGACAGGGGTCTTGCTTTGTTGCCCAGGCTGGTCTAGAACTCCTGGGTTCAAGCAGTCCTGCCTCGGCCTCCCAAAGTGCTGGAATTACAGGAGTGAGCCACTGCTCCCAGCCCCGGATTTTAGCAGTTTTAAAGGCACAGATTATCCTTAAAAGGAGATGAAGCAGAGTTTAAATGTTATTGCAGTGACTCTGTCCTGACGTAAACATTTGCATTCTTTTTGGCCCCTGGGAATTTGGTCAGTGTTACAATTGTCCTATTGTCTAGATACATGTTTCTACAGATACCTGGCTGAAGCTCTTCCAAGAACAGTAGCAATGATTATTCTGAAATACCTACAGACTTGTCTGTCATCATGTTTCTGAATAATAGAGTAGTGAGCCTTTTATATATAATATTTTATGTTCATTTTTTAATGGGTTCATTTTTTAATATCACTTGAGTTTATATCAGTTTGAATGAGCTACAATTACTGAATAACTCACCATTCTGAAAAATTTGTGCTTTCTCAAAACTAGCTTTAAGACTGCATGGTGAGCATTCATTTTCTGTAGTAGTCGGGTTTTGGATAACATTTAAAGCTTTGTGCAGTTTCATTCAAGATGTATTTATAAAGTTTCTTCTATTGAGAAAGCACTTACAGATGTCAGAAGGGCAAGAGGCAAAGTAGACCTGTCCCCTGACTTCAAGAATCTTGCTGTTGAGTAGGATTTATATGTTATGGGAAGGCAGGGAAGTGACCTATGCTGACTGGGAATGGGGTGAGGCAGTTCCGGAAAGGGTTCTTTGAGAAGGCAGTCTTTCAGTTGAGTCTTTAAAGGTGAATAGATTGGGTAATGGATACTATTCTAGGTGGAATGAAAAAAATATATGGAGAAACTGGTAATGGTATAATTTTGGAGATTGTAGGTCTCTTTCCAGAAATCAAAGTTTTGTGGGGTTAGGCTTTTTGCTATCAGAGAAAAAAGTTCCAAATGAGCAAAAAAGAAATACTAGAATGAATCTTTTGGTGTTGGATTGTAGTCAGAGTATCAGTATGAATTCATAATTTATAAAATACATGTAGATAGGCTGGGCGTGATGGTTCATGCCTGTAACCCCAGCACTTTGGGAGACTGAGACAGGAGGAATACTTGAGCCCGGGAATTTGAGACCAGGCTGGGCACATGCCTATAGTCTCAACTCAGGAGACTGAGGTGGGAGGATTGCCTGAGCCCAGGAGGTTGAGGCTGTGGTGAGCCATGATTCTGCCACTCTAGCCTGGGCATCAGAGTGAGACCCCGACTCAAATAAATAAACATATAAAAATAAAATGTATATAGATAGCTACAGGGACAAATAGAGAAATGTGTGTATACGTGGGTTAGTGTACATACATATATTTCTTGGTCCTATCCATTAAGAGAGCCTAGAAGCAGCAGCATTTCAGTGGTAATAAGCATACCTAGTGCCCAGATCTTGAATTCTCTCATAAAAGGAAACAGAGCTCCTTGGAGAAATAGTCCAGAGCTGGGGCACAAAAAATACAAGATAAGCCTGAAACATCTTGTAGTGCTAGAAAGGAAGTACTTTTTTTAAAAATTGCCATAGGGAAGACCCACTCATGAATGCTAAAATTAGTGGGAAAAAATTTAAAGAGAAACAGGATCAAAGTATCTCCTCCCAAATATTTATGAATAACAAAGGGAAAAAAGGTAACAACTTTACAGTGGAGAAGCCTGGTAGATACCACCTTAACCAAGTGATCAAGGTTAATATCATGGGTAGGTAATAAGGCATTAATGTCATGGAGCCTCTGATATGATGTACTGAGAAAGGTATATCAGCTCAAAGATCCATAACCTTACTTTAATCTAAGAAAACTTCATGTTTTTGAAAAAAAGTTGTTTTTTGTTTTGTTTTGGTTTTGAGCATTGCTAGAATCTATCCAGGCTGATCTTGTAGTTGCCCACACCAGCTCCAGAACCAACCACTTCTCCAATGGGAGTTCTGATTCTTCTTATTGGAGAAACTAAGAAACCCAAATTGGGAAGCACTCTACATAATACCTGACTAGTATTCTTCAACAGTGTCAAGGTCATGAAAGACAAGAAAAAACAGAGGACCTGTCCTAGATTGCAAGAGATTTAGGGAGACATGACAGCTGAATGCAGTGTATGATCCTGGAACAGAAAAAAGACATCAGTAGAAAAACTGGTAGAATTTAAATAAAGCCTACAATTAATAGTGTACCCAGCCGGGCCCGGTGGCTCAGCCTGTAATCCCATGCTTTGGGAGGCCGAGGCGAGTGAATTGCCTGAGCCTGCGGGTTCGAGACCCGCCTGGGCAACTTGGCGAAACCTCATCTCTACAGTAAATCAAAAATTCAGCTGGGCCTGTAATTCCGGCTACTCAGAAGGCTGAGGCGGAAGGATCGCCGGAGCCCAGCAGATCAAGGTTGCAGTGGCCGGGAGCGGCCACTGCACTCCAGTCTGGGTGACAGAGTGAGACTCCAACTCAAAAAAAAAAAATAGTGTTGTACCCATGTCAATTTCTTAGTTTTGATCATTGTACTATGGTAATGTAAGATAAAGCTAGTTGAAAGGTATATGGGAACTCATACTATCTTTGCAACTCTTGTGTAAGTGTAAAATTATTTCAAGGTAAAAGTTAGTGTTTGCTTCAGCACTAAAATTGGAATGATACAGAGAGGAGTGTCATGGCTGCCGTGAAAGGATGACACACAAATTTGTGAAACATTCTATATTTAAAAATAAAGGGTTAAAGGCAATTAACTTCCAAACCTTTTTCAGGGTTAAGAATTTTTTGTGCTGTTTTTTGTACAAAAATATAAACTTAGAAATAATATAATTTTCTAGACTGGGCACAGTGGCTCAGCCTGTAATCCCAGAATTTTGGGACGCCGAGGTGAGTGGATTGCCTGAGCCCGTGGGTTCAAGACCAGTCCAGGCAACTTGCTGAGATCCCATCTCTCCAATAAGTCAAAAATTAGCCGGGCATGATAGTGTGTGTCTATAGTTCCAGCTCCTTGGAAGGCTGAGGCAGAAGGATCACCTGAGCCCAGCAGGTCGAGGCTGCAGTGGCCATGAGCATGCCACTGCACTCCAGCCTGGGTGACAGAGTGAGACTCCAACTCAAAAAAAAAAAAAATCAACTGGGTGTGGTGGCACTCGCCTGTAATTCCAGCTACTTGG
>CAUYQG010203529.1:0-22095 GCA_963574415.1 Tarsius wallacei | reverse complement strand
GGTCTTGCCAAGTTGCCCAGGCGGGTCTCAAACCCACGGGCTCAGGCAATCCACTCACCTCAGCCTCCCAAAGGCGCGGGATTACAGGCTGAGCCACTGAGCCGGGCTTCTGGTCAATTCTTTTTTTTTTTTTTTTGAGTTGGAGTCTCACTCTGTCGCCCAGACTGGAGTGCAGTGACCGCTCCCGGCCACCACAGCCTCGACCTGCTAGGCTCCGGTGATCCTTCCGCCTCAGCCTTCCAAGTAGCTGGAACTACAGGCGTGCGCTATCACACCCGGCTAATTTTTTGATTTATTGTAGAGATGAGGTCTCACCAAGTTGCCCAGGCGGGTCACAAAGGTAAATTCTTATTGGAGGATTTCTGGAGGGACTAGATCAATTCAAGGCCAAGCCAAGGTTTTGAATTTGTCTGACCTGGGAGAGAGGACCAAACTTCCTTTAGGTCCAGAACTGAACCACTGGGCTCCATCAAGCACAAGATTAACCAGGACTGTGCCAACCTCTTGCCATTTGGACCAGATAAAGGTATATTAAATTTCAGTGAAATCAAGTGAACAGTCACTTTGTTTACTCATTTAACCCTGTTGCAGGCCCCAACAAACTCTTTATAAGGCTGGAGGAAGCATCCTCCGCTAAGGTGATGCTGCTGATAGGAGCTTACAGAGTACAGCTGCAGTGGCCAGGCAAGATGGAGATTTCTCCACACTCTGTGAAGCGGTTTGGAATTCTTCTGGCACACAAAGCCTGCCTGTAAACGTCTGTAAAACGGACACAGCTGTTGAGAGTCCGTGCCAGAGTCCTGTTATCTCAAGGCAGTGTCTAGGCTGCGTATTATGGTCTTTTCCACAATGTGACTAGCACATACGAGGGTGATTTAAAAAAAATTAAAGAATTTTTTTGAATGAATGAATTCTTGCTCCCAGTAACAAAGATAAAACTCACGCCTGCCACTTGTGTCAAGCACCTGGTTTTGTGCTATCACATATTAGTTGTCAGTGTTGGATACTTATTATTATCATTTTGGAGGAGAGGGGCAGGGTGTTGCTATGTTGCTCAAGTTGGCCTTAAGCTCCTAAGCTTAAGAGATCTTCCCACTTCAGCCTCCCAAGTAGCTGTGACTACAGTCACACACACCACTGCCAGGGACTCTTTTTCTGCCAAACACTACATAATATCTATTTGTCCTAATTTGTCAGATGAGTCTAGATACTGTGCTTATTTACCAAATTGTTTTAGTATCTGTAGACATTCCGCTAGACCTACACTACAAGCTAGGCCTTATCGGTCAGTTTCCCAACTAAAAAAAAAAATTTTTTTTTCTTACCATTATAAGGAAATAACATCCCACTTTCTTTCTTTCTTTTTATTTACTTATTTATTTGAGTCGAAATCTCACTCTGTCACCCAATACTGGAGCACAGTGGCACACTCACGGCCACCACAGCCTTGAGCTGCTGGGCTCAGGCGATTCTTCCACTTCATCCTTCCAAGTAGCTGGAACTACAGGTGTGCACCACCACACCTAGCTAATTTTTTTTATTTAATGTAGAGATGAAGTCTCGCCATGTTGCCCAGGCTAGTCTCGAACCCGTGGGTTCATCAGACAATCCTCTCACCTCAGCCTCTGGAAGTGCTGGGATTATAGGCATGAGCCACCGTGCCCGACTTCTCCCAGAGTTTTTACAGATTTGTTCAACAGAAATAAAACTTATTTATGAGCTGTGTCAAATAACAAAATTTCAACAAATTGAGCTTCAAAAATCCGATTGACTTTTATTAGCAATTAATGATCCAGGCAGTATCCAGTCTACAAAATAAAAAGGAATTCTGATGAGCTAAACAGAGTGGGTAAGCTTAATAGGCAGAAAAAGTAGAGAAAAGCAGAAACAAGAGACAAGTAGCGAATCGGTCATTTCAAGTTTACTTTCCTACAGGGATGTAAGTGAAATATTGTTGGCTTACTGGAATTTGGCTATCATCTCTCTCCTGATTTTGATACGGAAACCCACTATTATATGTCCATATTACCATAACCCTTAAAGAAAGGCATAACATTCCAGCTGATCTGCACTTACCTACATTCCTAAGAATTAGCCAGGGAAAGCAAATTCCCTTATTGCCTATACTTTCCCTGTTAAGTCACTTCAAAGAACCCATGACCCCTTTTATCAGTGGTCATAGATTTGAAAATATAGCATATAGCACTCATGTAACCATAGCCTTGTAATTTCTATGATTTTTTGGGTGTTATAACTACAAATCACAATATGTTGCAGTGAATAATGTTTTACTTTGTAGTAGGCTCTGTTAACTTCCTTACTCTATGGCAAGCTTATCCAACTCTTCAGTTTGGTGTTACTGATAACACTGCTGGTGCTACCTTTTGGGAGCTGGCACCAGGAAATGCGGTCCATAAATGTTACTGTTAACAAAATGTGACTGTAACTTGAGTTCTATACAATGCTCTGTCAGTCACATAGTCAATGCATAGATATCAGCAACCCTAAAGTTATAAAAATGGACTGTGAAAAGTAGCGAGCAGACCTGCTTCAGAAATGTCAGGAACCAGGTTCTGCTCCCTGATTTGAATTCAGAAATAAACTTCTTTCTGCCAGTTCACTGCCTCTCAAAGTATTGACGTTGAGAAATAACAGCCGAGCATTTACTCAGATCGTAATAATTTCTCAGAAGGTTATATCTTACAAATGTACAACTTAGGTTTCAGTTTGGTGACATGGAACTTTAGCATGAGTGACTCCATTTTGGGCCTGCTGTCTTTTAGCAGCTTTGAACAGCTGTCTATTCATTTTCTTGGCTGCACAGCCTGGCTTTGGGATTGGTGATTCATGGTCAGCTGGGCTGCTCTTTCCTCCATAGCTTTACAGTTCTTAGACACTGAGGAATCTCAACACGGTAAGATTTATTACACATCAGCAGCACTTACAGCTTCTTTTGTGGGTCACAGACATCCAGAAACCACTGGGCAATATGTGCTTCATCTTCTTATTTCTCCCATAACCAATCTTGGGCATCAAGGTCTGGAGCTTGAACTGTCTCCACACCCTGTTGTCAATGCCTCTGAGTTGGAGTCAGTCTGCATACAGTCCTTGTTTTCTAGGTGCCCTAACACTCTACCTTTCCTGCCCGTGTGAATTTTTAAGTTTCAATGAGCAATAACCAAGGTAATACACACACACACACACACACACACACACACACACACACACACAACTATAAATCAATTTCCATTGCAAAAACCCAAAACAATTAAAATCTTCTGAAACTCTCTGAATATCATACTGGATATATGTTTCTCTAACTAAAGGTTACATTTGATTATGCTTATTCTGAATTTTCACAATACATACAGGGTTGGGTATGGTGGCTCATGCCCATCATCCCAGCACTTTGGGAGGCCAAGGCAGAAGAACGGCTTGAGGTCAGAAGGTTGAGACCAGCCTAAGCAGCATAGAGAGACCCCTGTCTCCATAGAAAATTAAAATTTTTAAAAAACAATGAATCAATCAGTTGTCTGGTTGAGTCATTTGGAATAACACAACTAGATCTTTCAAGTAAAAATATCCTATTTACCACTACTGAATTGAACTTTGCATTGTAAACATTTGACCTAATGGGATAATTATGTTATTAAAATGAAATAAAGATTGTTTTGTTTTTAAGTTATTGGCCTAGTGTAATCCCAGTACATTTTTTTCCCTCTAGTGGGTGGCAATATAAACTGGAAGGACAGGTTGAGCCACCTCTCAGACACTTGGAAAGTTGATGACAGGAAGCAGAAAGGCTATCACGGCTAATTTCATGTTATGACTTGTTAACAGACCCAGCCTAACCACCTTTGCAGTGGTTCTGGGAATTTAAAAAAGGAATCCCCAAGGGTATGCAGTAAGAATATGTCTTGCATGAGGGAACTGGGAACATAAAGAGGGTTTCTTTGAAAATTGTGCTTGATGGCCCAGATTTGCCATAAGATAAAAAATTATTTTCACTTACCTGCTTATCAATTATCTTGTTGTTTTTTCTCACCTTGTCTACTGAACACATAAACCTGGAAAAAGTGAGCTCTGAATCCATTTAGCCTGGGTTCAAAGTCCAATTTGATGTCTTGGCCAGTTATTTAACTTTCAGAGATTCATTTTCCTTAGCTGTAAAATGAGAATGTATTAGCACCCAAAAATTTTTTTATAAGAATTAAATGAGATTATAAATTTCTAAGTACAGTGTGAGGTATTGACCGGATATAGACTGTTTCCTCCCATACCCGGCTTCTTTCTTTCTCCTCCCTCTGGGAGCGGACTCTAGCCAAGACTGGTCTCTGAAGGGTATGCACATTCCCAGTAACCATGCAGATGATCAAGCAAAGCTGAAGATAATGTAGTTGTCATTCTTAATCAATGTCATTGTAAACACTGTATAGCAATTTGAATAATTAATTTGCTTGATGATAAAACTGCTTGCTGTATAAGGCATGGATTCTTCAACGACCAGATGCCATTGGTGACTCCCATAAGTTTTAATAAGCCTATGTCTTTCCCTGCTAGACCTCTGGGTGATTTCTTTCGAATGGGTAAACATTAAGTGTAAGCCCTCTCATATTGGGGGTTACTGTGTTACACACAGTGACTGACCAACAATCAGTAGCAAAGAATTGTTTTGTTGCTTTGTTGTTGCTAAAATAAGATTAAAAAATCATATTTTGGCCGGGCTCGGTGGCTCAGCCTGTAATCCCGTGCTTTGGGAGGCTGAGGTGAGTGGATTGCCTGAGCCTGCAGGTTCGAGACCCACCTGGGCAACTTGGCGAGATCTCATCTCTACAATAAATCAAAAAATTAGCCGGGCATGGTAGCATGCGCCTGTAGTTCCAGCTACTTGGAAGGCTGAGGTGGAAGGATCGCTGGAGCCCAGCAGGTCAAGGCTGCGGTGGCCGGGAGCAGCCACTGCACTCCAGTCTGGGCGACTGAGTGAGACTCCAACTCAAAAAAAAAAAAAAAATCACATTTTGATACAAATTTGGAATAAAGAAAGCAGATCACTCTAAAAACTCCTGAGGAATTAATCCCAAGACTGGTAAGAGGCGATTTTTATGGCAAATAAATAGTCCATTTATTAATTCCTCCAACCTCTTCCTAACCTCCTCACCCTTCTAACACTAAAAGTTATATGGTTTGAGAATATGGAAACTTTTATTGACACATACTACTTTATTATATTGTTAAGGAACTATAATCTTGCTATTGCTTGCATTTTTTCCACCTGATTACCATGAAAAAGGTAGCTTATTAAGAGTATAGAAACAGATTAAAATAAAAAGACATTTTTATTTTTATTTAAAAATGAATTTTTTGGCCAGGCATGGTAGCTGATGCCTATACCTATACTCCCAGCACTATGGGAGGCTGAGATGAGAGGACTGCCTGAACCCACAGGTTTGAGACCAGCTTGGGCAACTTGGAGAGACCTCATCTCTAAAATAAATTTAAAAATTAGCTGGGCATGGTGGTGTATGCCTGTAGTTCCAGTTACTTGGAAGGCTGAGGTGGAAGGATACCTGAGCCCAGCAGGTTGAGGCTGTGTTGGCCGTGAGTGTGCCTCTGCACTCCAGTCTGGGTGACAGAGTGAGACTCCAACTCAAAAAAAATAAAAATAAAAATAAAAATGAATTTATCACACAGTCATATTGTGAGAAAAACTTTCTTTTTTTTTAAGTTAAAAAAATTCTGCCGGGCTCGGTGGCTCAGTCTGTAATCCTGCGCCTTTGGGAGGCTGAGGTGAGTGGATTGCCTGAGCCAGCGGGTTCAAGACCCG
The DNA here is from genome assembly GCA_963574415.1 of Tarsius wallacei. Lineage (NCBI taxonomy): Eukaryota > Metazoa > Chordata > Mammalia > Primates > Tarsiidae > Tarsius > Tarsius wallacei. The sequence goes on along the minus strand of CAUYQG010203529.1, from coordinate 16,271 downwards.
CCTCGGCAACTTGGCAAGACCTCATCTCTACGATAAATCAAAAAATTAGCCGGACGTGGTAGCGCGTGCCTGTAGTTCCAGCTACTTGGAAGGCTGAGGCGGAAGGATTGCTGGAGCCCAGCAGGTCGAGGCTGCAGTGGCCGGAGCGGCCACTGCACTCCAGTCTGGGGACAGAGTAAGACTCCAACTCAAAAAAAAAAAAAAGCCTATGGCACTGTACTAAGTGTTGGGGATAAAGCAGTGAACAAGACAGACATAAGTCCCTGCCTTATTTTGTTCTTAATGAAGTTAAGTCTGAGTCTAAACCACATTGGTCAAGGGAGATGAGAAATCTGGAATTCGTCATGTTTACTTTTAGGGGAAGGGGATTTACTAGGGGTATCTGCACCTTCCCAGTGTCTTACACATTTCAGAATATTTTGAGATGGGCCCTCTTGTCTTCAGACCATACTGGGTACCACTGCTGGGTGTTCACAGTCTAAGTCCTATGGTCCCTTTCCTGGACTGCCTCTAACATTTACAGGGTCTAGAACAAGAGGAAGTGAATACACAACATGTTAAATATTTGAAAGTTATAAATCAAGTTTAAAAATGTTCAATAGGTTTTATCATTCTATCTTGGCAAATACACCTCCAAAGCAAGCTGGAAGGCCTGGCTCAAATTCAGAATTTGGAAACTTCTTGGGGTTCTTCATCTGAATGTGGAGGTGTAAGAAAAGCTGGCCCCTGACTCCAGCTGTGGCCTGTTAAGATATTCTGATTTATAGTAAGAAATCTACATTTTGGTCTTCTTCCCCTTCCTGCACAGAGCTCCTAAACCCCTTGGAACTTCCTGGGTGATAGCTATGTTTTGTTCTAATGAGGTAACTCTTGGTGGGCTTCCGGATAGCCTGAGGATGGGAGCTGGTTGCCAAAAGAACCAGCCATATTATTAGAGAGTTGAAACTCTCAGCCCTACCCCTTGACCTCCAGGGAGGGGAGTGGGCTAAAGGTTGAGTTGGTCACCAGTGGCCAGTGATGTAATTAATCATGCCTATGTAATGGTGCCTCCATAAAACCCAAAGGACAGGGTTCAGAGAGCTTTCAGGCTGGTGAATACATGGACGTGCTGGAGTGTGGTGTGCCCAGAGAGGGCAGGGAAGCTCCATGCCCTTTACCACATTGTCCTAAGCCTCTCTTCTGTTCCTACTGTGTTCTTTATGATAAATATGTAAATTTAAGTAAAGTGTTTCCCTGAGTTCTGTGAGCCATTCTAGCAAATGACTGAACCTGAGGAGAGGTCATGAGAACCTCTGATTAATAAACAGTCCATCAGAAGCACATGTAGTAGGTCGACTCATGCCTGTCACCCCAGCACCTTGGGAGACCAAGGCAGGAGGATTGCTTGAACCCAGGAGTTTGAGGCCAGCCTAAGAAACATAGTAAGACCTCGTCTCTACAAAAAATAAAAAAAATTAACTGGGCATCGTGGTGTCTGCCTGTAGTCTCAGCTACATGGGAGACTGAGGTGGAAGGATTGCCTGAGCCCAGGAGGTCAGGGCTGCAGTGAGCTGTGATCATGCCACTGCAATCCAGCCCGGTGACAGAGGAAGACCCTGACTTAAAAAAAAACAAAAATGGAAGAATGAGCAGCAACCTGGACTTGTGACTGGCACTTGATGTGGGGGCAGTCTTGTGGTACTGAGCCCTTAGCCTGAGGAATCTGCATTAACTCTCTCTAGATACTGTCAGAATTGTAACTCACAAATATCAGGACACTGAGTTGGTGTCTACAGAGAATTGGAGAATTGTCTGGTGTGGGAAAAACCCCCACACATCTGACATCAGAAGTGAAGTCTTGAGAGTGGTGTGATTATAGAGAAAAAATTTTTCCTTCACATTTGATGGTTTTCCTCCTTATACCTCCCTTCTTTCTCTTTCCACTTCAGTTTTGTCCTGCACAATAAGCAATTTTACATGCATGTGTGTTTATAGTCCACCTTACACATCCAACCCCCAGAAAAGCCACCTTTTAACTATCCTTCAGGTGAGGATATGCACATAGGGTCATGACTGCCTTCAGGAAGAAAGACCCTGGAAAGAAGCCAACTCAGGACCTGGAATATGATCTGGAAGGGTGAGGTACGCGCTCCAGGAAGACGTGTTCCTTGTAGGCCTCTTGCCCCATAAAGATGGACACAGCCCATGGTGGGTGAGGGCAGGGCCTTCTAAAGTATGGGACCCAGGGCAAGAGCTCATCTCTCCTAGGTCTATAGGTAGTTCTATCCTTGTGGGTGGGTGATTCCACTACTTCTGAGCAAAGGTTGAGCCAGGGGTCTATACTAAAATTAGGAGCTGTGAGAGCTAGTGCCCCACCCTTCTTGAGGTGCAGCACATTGCCAAGTCAGTCGACACCATCAGAAGCCCTGTTCCCAACTACTTACTATGTGGGAGTAGGGCACATGTCCCTGATTATCTTAAAACCCATAAACGCATTCCCCCTAAACATGAGGAGATATTCCCCAAATAGCTTCCTTTCCAGTGTTGATCTACTCCTAACCCTTGGTGATCTTGGGTATTAGGTAACTTTTAATAGATAGAAGGTTGTATTCTGGGCGTCCAGCAACCTTTAATTTTGGCCCTGTAACATTAGCTACTCCCTGAAGCAGACTTGGCCACTTTCCTTGGATAGGTGAGGCAAAAATATCTAGAGCAGCTTGAGCAAAACACAGATTAGCATCTCAAACACCTTCCCCACCAGATACATCTTATCCCATTCATTTCTTTACAATAGTCTTATTGAAGAAATTAAATTAAACTGAAGTTCAGGAAGATTAAACAACTTACTTAAGGTCATAAAAGAAGAAGAAGTAGAATTCATTTCCAGAGCTGTCTCACTTTCAAGGTTTACGTTCTTTTTACCTTTCAAACCACCATGTATCACACCTAAAAGCTGTAAAGAAATAGAAAAGCAAATTTGTGAAACTGCTGGTCAAAGCGTATTATCTTGTGTTGCTATTCCATTCATTGCAATGGATCCTGAGATTTGTTTTTGAGAATCCGGAGTGTTACAAGGGCTGTAGCAAGTGAGAAATTTGAGCTGGTTAGAAGATGCATTTATATTATGTGATCTTGCAGCATTTTATTGAAATGTGGACTGTTCGCTAGACAGCACCAGAGGATTAATTAACTCATCTTACATTATTGTTTTAGCTTAGCTCTTTAGAAAAGCCAGACGTTGTCAAAAATGGAATTAGAGAAGCGTCACCTGTAAATAAATTAGAATTGATTGTGAAATGTTTGGTTAGTTCTTATTGTTTGTTTCCCTCTTGTTTGTTTCTATTCCTATCATCGCATTCAGGGCAGAATATGTCCTTCTAGTGGACAGGACAGAAAGGGTTTTGTTGATGGCTTATATTGCTTGTTGTGAGTTCCAAGAATATACACCCAGGGTGAATAACAAGAATGTATTATACTGTAAAATTTTAAATCATGAAACAAAACGTTTTTTCATTATTTTTATGCTAAAACCCAGACACTATTAAATCCAGATCCTAATTGCCTCACTGCTTTAAAAAGAGAATTCGGGAAGTGGGAGAGGGGAGGAGGCCAGAAGCCAGGTAAGGGTGCAGTTTCAGATGACAGTCCTGATCCTGTGGGGAGCTCTGGAGCATAAGTCACTCCTCAAGGATTTTATATCCTTGAGGCAAAGTAGCTGGGCTTTCCTACTCAGCCATCAGTCAGGCAATGGCTGTAGTTCCCCTGACAAGTCTGGGTTTCTGGGAATATTAGCAAAGTGAATTGATTGAAAGTAAAGCCAACAGAAACTGAGAGATGGATCCCAGAAACTATAAAAAAGGATCAAAAGGCTGTAGGTAGTGGCCTGGCAGTATCAGCTATGTCAGAGACCATCTATTCTATAATTTGTTATTCTTTCACTGTAGGTCTGACTCTCCTAATCTACAGACAAAAGCTTGCTAGCAACCAGTAGTTGTGGAGGAAGAGACTCTCGGGGCTTTGAACTGTTAGAGTAGCCTAAGGAATTCAAACAATCTCCTACCTAAGATTCTAGGGGAGTCAGACTGGCAAGAATATGATAGTATCTCTTTACACAATGTAAGAAAACTCTTAGGCAATTGATCACTAAGTACAGCCAGTCCTCTACTTTCCATGGTTTGACTTCTGTTCGACTTTAGGCTATGCACGGTGGCTCATGCCTATAATCCCAGAACTTTGGGAGGCCGAGGTGAGAGAATTACCTGAGCCCACGGGTTCAAGACCAGTCTGGGCAACTTGGTGAGACTTCATCTCTACAAATAAATCCAAAAAATTAGCTGGGCATGGTGGCGCATGCCTGTGGTTCCAGCCACTTGGAAGGCTGAGGCGGAAGGATCACCTGAACTCAGCAGGTCGAGGCTGTGGTGGCCATGAGTACTCCACTGCACTCTAGCCTGGGCAACAGAGTGAGACTCCAACTCAAAAAAAAGAAAGAAAGAAAGGCTCGACTTTGTGATTGTACAATGCTACCACAATTTTGAAGTAATTACGGTATTCTATAAATTAAATGAGATATTCAATACTTTATCATAAAACAGGCTTTGCATGAAATGGTTTTGCCTAACTGTAGGCTAATGTAAGTGTTCTGAGCATGCTTAAGGTAAGCTAGGCTAAGCTATGATGTTAGGTATATTAGGTGTATTAATTGCATTTAAGACTTAAGATATTTTCAATTTATGATGTGCTTATTGGGCAGTAACCCCAACGTTAAGTCAAGGAGCATTGGTAAATGTCATGCTGCTAGCACTGTAGGGAAGGAAAAACAGTTATCAGACTCAGACAGTCCTTATCTTGAGACACTTACACTATAGTTAGGTAGATGAGATTCACATTGTGAAACAAGCATGAGCAACACCAGACACCATATAATTAAAGACTTGAATTCTAAGAAAAGAGAAATAGACTCCCTTTGGTTACACCCTTGCTGCGACTTACAGTATGAGTTGTGATAAGGTCAGATCAAGCCCATGCATGCAGTTATTCAACAAGTTTAAGGGATGTCTTTGAGCTAGACAATAAGTGTTTGAGGTCTAAGGGCTGGGGGACAGAGAATAGTACTTATCACACAGGATAGTGATACAGTGTATAGTGCTTTGGGGGATTATTAGGAGGCTGTTAGTGTTTTTTAGTAGAAAGCTCAATTATTATTATTATTATTATTATTATTGTTATTATTATTATTTTTTTTTTGGGGGTTGGAGTCTCACTCTGTTGCCCAGACTGGAGTGCAGTGGCACGCTCCCGGCCACCGCAGCCTCGACCTGCTGGGCTCCAGCGATCCTTCTGCCTTAGCCTTCCAAGTAGCTGGAACTACAGGCGTGCGCTACCACGCCCAGCTGATTTTTTGATTTATTGTAGAGATGAGGTCTCGCCAAGTTGCCCAGGCAGGTCTCGAACCCGCGGGCTTGGGCAATCCACTCACCTCAGCCTCCCAAATCATGGGATTACAGGTTGAGCCACCGAGCCTGGCTGAAAGCTCAATTATTATACTTCATTGAATCTAAGTCCCATGAATGATAAGATATTTTATTTAGCATTAAGCAAGAAAAAACCCTGCCAGTTAAGCAATGCAATATGTATCATCAAGTGTAAGACATATCCCAATCACAGAAGTATTGTAATGTTAAAAAAAAAAAAAGTTCATTTTAGAATCAATGAAATGGGGCTGAGAGGAGACTTCCTTTACTTTTAGAGGACAGAAGAGTGCTCATTCCTCTTTCTATAGTTGTTAGTGTCATCAGTCTCTGTGCTTTTCCTAAGAGGAGTGGAAATCTGAGTAATAATGGGAAGGCCTCTGGTTTCTCTCTCTTTCTTCTAACTAAAACAGCTCAATTGTGTAATGAAGGCCAATGATAGTATATGAAATAGTAGCTAATATTTATCAGATGCTCAGTATAGTTCTAAATAGTTGCTTTTTACCCATTACTTAATTTAATTATTTCTTAATTCATTGAGTAAAGGTGTTAGTATCCCAATTTTGCTGATGTAAACAGATTTAAGGAGGGTAAGCAGTTTGCTTGGGGTCACATTGTGGCTAAGTATCTCAACTGAGATTGTAATGCCGGTTTGTCTATGCCCCAAGTATATGTTTTTAATCACTGTGCCAGTAGGTGATTTGATAACACCTGATTTCTTGCGAAGAAAAAAAATTAAGACATTTCATTTCAGACAGCATTTACCAGTAGCATTTTTTCTTATGGCACTTTCAGCAGGCAAATAGTTGTTATGCAGACTCATGAGAAGACTGGGTGACCTATCTTAAACTATGACGATATTTCTGATGTTACTATTGCATAACCAGTCTTTTTGAATTATACTGCTGGATAATGGATTTTAAATTGCACGTTTAAGTAGCATGAGGACTCTATAGTTAGTGGGTTATAGTTAAGTGACCACAGAATAGATAAGGTGTGCAATTAAAGAGTACACTTCTTCCAAACCCCTAATTTGTGTTAGGATATTCAATTACCATCCTCTGTGTACAGGCATGAATTTTGATTCAGTAGCAATGAAGTCTGGCCCAGAAGTTTGCAGACTCGGAATTATTTTTCAGCAAGTGTTACTTAATTCATTTTGACACAACTGTTTATGTTCACAGACAATTTGGGATTATCTGAAGTTAGGAGAATTTGACTAATCCTTGATTAACCTAGGGTAATGGATAGAATTCTAAGATAAAAGTATCAGTTTGCTAGCATCCTGATGGATTTAATCTAATCACCATATAAACTGGGCCAGCAGTTCTCAAACTTTTTGGTCTCAGGATCCCTTTACACTCAAAAAATATTGACAGCTTTTGTTTATGTGGGTTGTAACTACTGTTACTTACTATATTAAACACTAAAATGGAGAAATTTTAGAAATATGTATTAATTTATTTAAAATAATAATCTCATTACATGTTAGCATAAATAACATATTTTATGATAAATAACAGTATTTCCCCAAACAAAAAAAAATTTTTTATGACAAAAGTGGCATTTTTACAAATCTCTTTAATGTCTTGCTCAATAGAAGACAGCTGAATTCTCATAGCTGCATTTGCATTTCATCTTTTGTAATGCCACGTCATGTTACTTCTGCAGAATTCTCATGCTCATTTGAGAGAATGAAAGTTTTTTTAAAAAGCAAGAAACAAAGTGTTACTGTGAAACTAGTTTTATTTCAAGGACATCCTGAAAAACTATTGGAGACCTCTAGGGATCCCTAGACCACACTCTGAAAACCACTGAATACTGGGAAATGAGTGATTCATAGTTCAAAGTACAAATACAGAGACAAAATAATATTAGATAAGATACTTTCTAGTGATCAATATTCTGTAAAAGTTTGTTTCTTGGGCAATCCCTTCGGGTCCCCCTCCCACTGTGGGAGCTTTTCTGTCCTCTTAATAAATCCTGCTTTCTCAAAAAAAAAAAAAAAAAGTAAAATAAAAGTTTGTTTCTTATTTGTTATTGTGGTAAAATATATAAAACATAAAATTTGATCATTTTAAGAGTACAGTTCAGTGGCATTAAGTACATTCACATTGTTGTACAACCATTAGCACCATCCATCTCCAGAAAATTTTCATTTTCTTAGACTGAAATTTCATGCTCATTTAACAATAACTCCCTATTCTCCCCTTCTCCTAGCCCCTGGAAAACACCATTCTACTTTTCCTCTATGAATTCAGCTACTTAGTTGTCTCATATGAATGGAATCATATACTATGTGTCCTTTTGTGTCTGGTTTATTTCACTTAGCATTATGTCTTCAAGGTTTATCCATGTTGTTGCATATGTCAGAATTTAATTTCTTTTTAAAGGTTATTAATATTCCATCATATGTATATATTTTATTTACCCATTCATCTGCTGATGGTCACTTGGTTGTCTTCCTTTTTGGCTATCATGAATAATGTTTTTATGAATACCAATGTTCAAATATACCTGTTTGTGTCCCTGCTTTCAATTCTTTTGGGTATATACCTGGAAGTGGAATTACTAGGTTATATAGTAATTCTATGTTTAATTTTTTGAAGACAACCATATGCTTTTCTTGTGCTGACATTTTTAACACTCCTCATTTTTTGTTAACGCCTTAAAAATACATTATTGACCAGGCCCAATGACTCATGCCTATAATCCCAGCACTTTGGGAGGCCAACCTGGAAGGACTACTTGAGCCCAAGAGTTTGAGACCAGTCTGTGCAACATTACAAGATCTTGTCACTATAAAAAAAAAAAAATTAGACGGGTGTATTGGAAGACACCTAGTCTCAGTTACCTGAGAGGCTGAGGTAAAAGAATTGCCTAGGCCTAGGAGGTTGAGGCTGTGGTAAGCCGTGATTGTGACACTGCACTCCAGCCTGGAAGACAGAGTGAGACCTCAACTCAAAAAAATAATGATTGAGAATACTAATTTTCTTTTTTTTAAAACCAGCATTTCTTTTATATATATATATATTTTTTATTTTTTTATTTTTTTTTATTTTAAAGTTGTGGGGTACAGTTGAGAATACTAATTTTCAAAACATTTTCTTGGATTGTGTCCAATAGCTAATAAACATTCAATGAGTAGCTTATGGATTTGATGTATAATATAAAGGATTATGAGTTTTCTGGAAGATAGCTTTCTTATAGCCCTGGCCTTTACAGAGCTCTCAAACTAAATTAGAATATGAAAGTTTAATTCTACTAGTAAAAGAATAAAGCTAAGAGAGAAGAAGCAATATTTATTAGGCATCTTAAATAGTGCAAATCACACTTCAGGAGAAAAGATAATAGTTTTATATTAGAATAATGGCAAACAACACCACAGAAAACACTTTGAAATACATTCTGTGGTATCTAAAGATTCATGACTGACAGTGTAGAATGTAATGTTTGTTGAGCACTTCATAGGTTGTCAGTGACTGTGTGTCTTTACTTTTTTCTGTTACTCCATTAATAACAGAGAATGATTCTAAGTAATGATGGAATATTTTGGCTATTCAGGGCCAGGTCATAACTGATGGCTATTCATGTCCACCAGCAAGAAAGGAGAGGCCATTGTCACAGAAAACAGTGAAAAATAAGTTAAAAAATTTAGTATTGGAATCAAGTGTGCCTTGGGATACTGCCGGGATGGGGGTGGGGATACAGCATCGATAAGTGTACCTAATCTCAAACCAGGCAAAGTGGGGACCAAAGGGAGGCCCAAACTTTTCCTGTACGATGTCCACTTGTATATTCAATCCTGAATTGTACCACACATATTTAAAATAAAATATTTTTTAAAAAAGAATAAAGTTTTAACAACGATTATGCAAGTTGGGTCACTGGGTCATTGGTGGGAATGTCTCTCTCCCTCCCTCCCTCCCTCCCTTCCTTCTTTCCTTCCTTCCCTCCCTCCCTTCCCTTCCTCCATTCCTCTTTCCCTCCCTCCCTGTCTTTCTCTTTCTTTATTCATTGGGTGCCTATAATGGACCAGACACCAGAGAAGGCACTGGGAATACAGTGGTGAACAAAATAAACCTTGATCTTGTCCTTAGATCTGTTTTTTGTTATTCCACATTTATTTATTACTTCTGTAATGATATTGTTTTGGCTCTTGTGCCAGTTATTAAATTTTGTCTCTCAGCTCCACGTCCGCCCTTCCATATTTTTGTTTTATGATGCTGAGGCTGGGACTATGCAAACCACCCTTCTGCTTTGCCAGCTGTTCTCTATGGGGGTTTCCAGTGGAATATGAGAGAGAGAGAGAGAGAGAGAGAGAGAGAGAGAGAGAGATTGACTGGAAGGCTGGAGGAGAGAGAATGGGCTTCCTCATTCTTTCCTGTTGGTTTCCTGCTCTTTTCAGTGCTACCCCAGCCTTGCTTTTTAACCCTGACTGAGTTAGTTTGATCCAGTAGCAGCATCGTCAGCTACTACACAGTCACAGTTTGTTTAACATTCTCAGAGCCAGGCTCATCACACCTCCCAAAGACCCCAGCATCAGCTGATCAGCACCCCTTCCTTAGGGGTTTGTGTCCCAGTTCCATGGAGGCCCTTCTCTGAGCTAAGAGATCTTAGCACCAGCTAAGGAGCATCTCCTTCTCAGAGGTCTGATACTCAGTTTTTTAGAGCTCTTTCTTCAAGCTTCTAAGTTTTAATTATTCTAACCTCTTCTCTTTGTTCCTCCACTCCCGGGGTGGAAACTCCTTCTTGCAATATAGCTATATCTCTATTTATACATCTATCTGTAATCTTAGTGTTCTCTTTTCAGTTCTTCAGTACCTGGTTAGCAACTCTCCAACTCTCTCTGATAAAATAATTACTATGGATTCTGGTTCCTGATTGGATTCTAACTAATGTAGTTTTGCTTCCTAAGTTCTGCAATCTCTCTTCTATACATCTCATTTTGTTGTTTTATCATTTTGTAATAAGTTCTTATTTTATCATAAACATGTGAACACAAAGAGCTTTAGCATTTTTTCCCCTCTGAGTTACATTTTCCAGACTGCATTTGGTGTGCCATTCCCCTTTCCTTACTGCTGATTTCTTTGCTGCATTTATTTGCATAGTTGCTGTGTGTTTTATCTTGTTTATGCTTAATGTTTTTCATAAAATTTATTTTCTACTTGCTCATGCATAGCATGGACAACTATTTTCTAGACATGTTTTGCTGTGATACTGTATGAGTAAGTCTCTCTTGGCACCTTTTCTGCCTATTTAATAAGCATTTGTCTTTTTATATAGCTATGGTTTGAGGGTAATAACAAGAACAGATTTATTAAGGTCTAGGAATTGAGAAATGAATGCACCATATTTTCTTATTATAGCATCTCAGTAATTGTTACATAATGAAGCATCTCTCTGCTGGGCAGAGACCTTTCCTAATTTTAGAAGTCTGCCCGCAAATATGAATCATGCTGAACAGAGTATGGTCATATTTTTATACAAAAAAAGGACAATTAAGGGCAACTTGTATTATGTGTATAACTAAGTAACACTCATTAAGAAACCTTTAGTGACTGGGCTCGGTGGCTCAGCCTGTAATCCCGAGCCTTGGGAAGCCGAGGTGAGCTTCCCACCTGGGCAACTTGGTGAGACCTCATCTCTACAATAAATAAAAAAATTAGCCGGGCGTGGTAGCATGCACCTGCAGTTCCAGCTACTTGGAAGGCTGAGGCGGAAGGATCGCCGGAGCCCAGCAGGTCGAGGCTGCGGTGGCCGGAAGCGGCCACTGCACTCCAGTCAGGGCGACTGAGTGAGACTCCAACTCAAAAAAAAAAAAGAAACCTTTTATTTTATTTTATCTTTTAGGTTGGAAAAATTATAATCTCAAGACCAAAAAAAAAAAAAGTACCATTTGACCTTGTTACTGCTAATTCGATCAGGGCCGTGGACACTGGACCTTGGTCAGAGATCTATGATGTAGTATTGTGTGAAAGCTCTGCCCAGTAAAGTGCCCCAATATTGCATAGTGAATGCCTCCACACAATGATACTCTGTTTGAGGGCACTTGAGTTTGAAACATAAGAGAGATAGTCTGGTGATTATAGGAAAAGTAGAAGCAGAGTTAGAGTATCCAAGTTTCCTTAAGAGCAGAGAACCAGGGCAACCCCCTGGAGTCCCCTCTTGCTATGGGAGTTTTTCTGTCTTCTCAATAAATCCTGCTTTCTAAAAAAAAGAAAAAAGAGCAAAGGACCAGAGTTGGGATTGAGAGGTTAATGTTGCTTCAGTGATGAAAATACAATTTAATGTCTTATATTCTAAGAGTTTCTAGTTCTGAATCTATGTGTTAGTCTCCATAAGCCATGCTATTATCCCTCAATAAACCACCATAAGTTAAGGTAGCTTAAAACTTAAAAGAATATAACTTGGCTGGGCTCAGTGGCTCATCCTGTAATCCCAGCACTTTGGGAGGCTGAGGTGAGTGGATTGCCTGAGTCCGTGGGTTCAAGACCAACCCGGGCAACTTGGCGAGACCTCGTCTCCACAATAAATAAAAAATAGCCGGGCATGGTAGCACGTGCTTGTAGTTTTGGCTGCTTGGAAGGCTGAGGCAGAAGGATCACCTGAGCCCAGCAAGTCGACACTAGGTTGGCCGTGAGCATGCCACTGCACTCCAGCCTGGGCGACAGAGTGAGACTCCAACTCAAAAAAAAAGAAAGAAAGAATATAACTTACAAAGACATTTTCACTATTACATATGAGTAACTTCATGTGCAACATAGCTTTAATCTTCCATTGAATTATTTTCATGGCATAAACTCCTATTAAGAAGTGGTCTTAATGGTTTCCAGAAATAAACATTATGATTTTTGCCACCTATGTTGCCATATTACTTTCCAAAAATATTGTAACAATTTATCAGTAGGATTTGAGTATGGATTTCACTAAAAACTCATGTGTTGATTTTTTTCTCTAATTTTATAAGTATACAATTATACTCTTAAAGATTTCTTGGTTTGCATGTTTTTGATTCTTATCAAATATTGTTGAGAAAATTTTGATGAACTTTGTGCAGACCTAAAAGTCCTCATTCTCTACAGGCCGGCAGATGCAACTTCAAAGCTGTAAGTTGATAACATTGGAGTCAGCAACGTGTAAATCTTAGATTAAATTTCTAGTGTTTGTGAGCTTGAAAACAAAGACCTGATTAAACATAGACCACAATATGAGACTGACAGGCTTCTGCTTGGGCTAGACGTGACCTCATCAGTGCTTCAACAAAAGGCCACTATTCATTGCATTAATTTTGATGTGAGGATTGGCCTTTATTCTACGTGATCTCAGAAAGCTTTTGGTCCTCAGACCAATTTTCCACTTGAGCCCAATCTCTAAATGCCAAGCTAACGCTTTTATATACTTCTATTATGAGATAGCTGTCACTTTTAACAGAATGTCTTCAGATTTTATTGTGGTCCTAAAATTATCTGCTTTGAGTAAAGAAAAACTCTTCCAATTCTGGTTTGGTTTTCTGTGTTTTTTTTTTTTTTTGCTTTTTTTGAGTTGGAATCTCACTTTGTCACCCAGGCTGGAGGGCAGAGGCACGCTCCCGGTCACTGCAGCCTCAACCAGCTGGGCTCAGGTGATCCTCTTGCCTCAGCCTTCCAAGTAGCTGGAACTACAGGCATACACCACCATGCCCGGCTAATGTTTTGATTTATTGTAGAGGTGAAGTCTCGCCAACCGGCCCAGGCTGGTCTCAAACCCCTAGGCTCAGGCAATCCTCTCACCTCAGCCTGCCAAAGTGCTGGGATTATAGGTGTGAACCACCGCAACAAGCCTCAATTCTATTTTGATGGCTATAGTGGCTATGAACTTCCAGTATGGAAAAGCAAGCAGACAGAAAGCCACAGTGAACATTTATTCTTGGATCTACTCTCTGGCTTCTGAAGATTATCTGTCCCAAAGGGGAGGGGGGAGAAAAAAATTCTCTAAAATCCTATAGATACAGCAGGGAGAAGCTGAAGCTTTGCTGCCCATAGGAGGAACCAAACTGACCTTTGCCTTTGGGATTGGGCAAGTCTAGGGCTTGCAGCTGAGACTGCTGCCCCATGCCTTGTGCCTGCAGGGTGCTATTTACTATGCTATCCAAGAATAGGGACCAGGACACTATTTAAAACTTAAAATTTTTGTTTTACTATATTTTAAAACTTATATTTTGGTCTGTTTGTATTTCTAATTTAAAAAGTATGTTTCCACCAGGCACGGTGGCTCACGCTTGTAATTCCAGCTTTGGGAGGCCAATGTAGAAGATTGCTTGAGCCGAGGAGCTGGAGACCAGCCTGGATGACATAGTGAGACCATGTCTTTACAAAAAAATCAAAAAATTAGCCAGGTGTAGTCCTAGCAATTTGAGAGCCTGAGGAGGGAGGATTGCTTAAGTCCAGGAGTTCAAGGCTGTGGTGAGCTATGATTATGCCACTGCACTCCAGCTTGGGTGACAGTGAGACCCCCAACTGAAAAAAAGAAAAAAGCTTCCTTTAAAAATCTGAAAAATTAACAAAGGAATGGTTGTTTTGGTTTTTTTTTTTTCTTTTCTTTTGATTTTATTACTCAAAAGTGTTGCATTTAATTTTTTTTTTTTTAATTTTTGAGTCGCAGTCTCACTCTGTTGCCCAGGCTGGAGTGCAGTGGGGCAATCATAGCTTGCTGCAGCCTTGACATCCTGGGTTCAGGTGATCCCTCTGCCTCAGCCTCCCAAGTACCTGGGACTACAGGTGCACACCACCAAGCCTGATTAATTATTTTCTTATTTTTATTTTTTGTAGAGACTGGGTCTTACTGTCTTGCTCAGGCTGGTCTCAAGCTCCTGGTCTCAAGTAATCCTTCTGCCGTGGCCTCCCAAAGTGCTGAGATTACAAGCATAAACCACCGCACCCGGCCAAAACCTTTATTTAAAAATTTTGCTTTCTAACTCTGTGCTTGTGCCTTCAATACCTTCACAGCTATTTTTTGCTTCTCTATAAAAAAAGGATGCTTGACCGCGCTTTGGGAGATTGAGGTGAGTGGATTGCCTGAGCCCAAGGGTTCGAGACCAGCCTGGGCAACTTGGCAAGACCTCATCTCTACAATAAATTTTAAAAAATTAGCCGGGCATGGTAGTGCACACCTGTAGTTCTAGCTACTTGGAAGGCTGAGGCGGAAGGATCGCCGGAGCCCAACAGGTCGAGGCTGCGGTGGCCGGGAACAGCCACTGCACTCCAGTCTGGGCGACAGAGTGAGACTCCAACTCAAAAAAAAAAAAAAAAAAGCATACTTGATTCCATCACAGACACATTTACACATGGAACAACCATAGACCCTGTTGACATGTTTTTTTGTAGTCAGACAACCTCATAAGAACTTTAGGTCATAGCACAAACTCCTTGAAGCCTGGCTGGACACACACCACGTGGAGATTTTCATGCTTTCCCAACCTTCTCGGTATAACAGCAAATGGTTCTATTACCAGGGCTTTGGGACAACCTCATTTTTATTAGAGATTGTATTATAGGAAAGCCTACAGTGGACCATTTTGAGTGCCTTTAGACACCATCCCTGGAAAAGGAGGAACAGTTTTTCATAATCAAATGTTAGAGTATATACTGCTTTCAGTGAAATTCCTCATTGAAAGGAGAGCTTCTTATAACGGGGAAAAATTCCTCCCTTTTGTTGGAAAAAGAGTTATTAGTTATCATATTTACCCTGATGGGACACTTTATCTGGGTTCCTGGATTCTCAACATTTTATAAGGAAAATTTCAGACATTCATAATTGTTAAAAGAATTTCACAGTGAACACCCATATACACATTGTGATAGATAGAATACAGTACTCAAGGATGTTCATGTCCTATGAATATGTTTCTTTGTATGGTAAAAGGGACTTTGTAGATGTGATCAAATTGAGAACTTTGAAATGGAGGAATTATGCTGCATTATTCAGGTGGGCCAATAATTATAAGGGTTCTTATTTTTATTATTATTTTTTTGAGTTGGAGTCTCACTCCATTGCCCAGGCTAGAGTGCAGTGGCACACTCACAGCCACTCCAGCATCGACCTGCTGGGTTTTGGCGATCCTTCTGCCTCAGCCTGCCAAGTAGCCGGAACTACAGGCGTATGCTACCACACCCTGTTAATTTTTTATTTATTGTAGAGATGAGGTCTCACCAAGTTGCCCGGGCTGGTCTCGAACCAGTGGGCTCAGGCAATCCACTCGCCTGGACCTCCCAAAGTGCTGGAATTACAGACTGAGTCACCGAGCCTGGCCCATAAAGGATCTTATAAAAGAGAAAAAGGAGAGTCAGAATTAGAGAAGGATGTGATCATGGATGTTGGAATTGTAGTTAGAGAGAAAGATTTGAAGATGTGATGCTGCTGGCTTTGAAGAGGGAGGAACATGCTGAGAGCCAAGGAACATCCAAGGAATGTATGTAGGTGGAAGCTGGAAGGGGAAAGTCTACTCCAGAGACTACAGAAGGATGCAACCCTGCAGATACCCTTACTCTGACCTCCGGAACTGTAATAGGATAGATTTGAGTTGATTTAAGTCACTAAGTTTGTTATTAGTTGTTACAGCAGTAATAATAGGAATCAAATGTACCTATATCTAGATTCTATGCTTGATCATATATACATTCATTTGTCATTGGTCTTTTTTAAAATACATTTCCAAATAAGTTGAAAAGCATACAGGGTGTGGTGGCTCATGCCTATAATCCCAGCACTCTGGCAGGTAGAGGCAAGAGGATTGAATGAGCCCATGGGTTCGAGACCAGCCTGGGCAACTTGGCGAGACCT
>CAUYQG010203526.1:0-10661 GCA_963574415.1 Tarsius wallacei | reverse complement strand
TTTATTATTCTGAAAAATGTGTTTGTGTTGTGGTGTTTTAATTTCCTTTTTTTTTTTTTTTTTTTTGAGTTAGCGTCTCACTCTGTCACCCAGATTGGAGTGCAGTGGCTGCTCCCGGCCACCGCAGCCTCTATCTGCTGGGCTCCGGTGATCCTTCTGCCTCAGCCTTCCAAGTAGCTGGAACTACAGCCACGTGCTACCACACCCAGCTAATTTTTGATTTATTGTAGAGACGAGGTCTTGCCAAGTTGCCTGGACTGGTCTGGAACCCGCAGGCTCAGGCAATCCACTCACCTCAGCCTCCCAAAGTGCTGGGATCACAGGCTGAGCCACCGAGCCCGGCTGATGTGTTTTCATTTCTGTCTTCCATACCTAGAAGTGTAATTGCGGGTCACGTGGGAACTCTATTTTTAACATTTTGAGGAACTGCCAAACTGTTTTCCACAGTGGCCACATCATTTTACATTTTCACCAGCAATATATTTACACCAGGGGGTGTAACGTGGTATGTCATTGTGTCTTCTTTTTAACTTAATTTTTTATTTTGATTTTATCTCTTTTTTCTTTTTCTTTTTTTGAGAGAGGGCTTTACTCTGTTGCTCAGGCTGAAGTGCAGTAGTACAATTATGGCTCACAGCAGCCTCCACCTCCTGGGCTCAAGTGATCCTCCTGCCTCAGCCACCTGAGCTGAGTAGCTGGGACTACTGGCACATGCCACCACACTGGCTAGTTTTTAAATTTTTTGTAGAGACAGAGTCTCACTTTATTCAAGTGTATACTTTAACAGCAATAAGTATGTTCACAATGTCAGGTAACCATCACTATTACCTATCTTCAGAACTTCATTATCCTAAACAGAAATCTGTACCCATTAGACAGTAACTCCCATTCCCCCTCCCCTATCTGCTGGCAGCCTCTGTTCTACTTTCTGTCTCTATTAATTTGCCTATTCTGGGGACCTCATATAAGTGGAATCATGCACTACTTGTTCTTTAGTTTCTGGTTTATTTCACTTAGCATAATGTTTTCAAGTTTCACCCATGTCGCAGCGTGTTTCAGAATTTCAATCTTTATGAAACCGACTAATATGTCATTGTATGTACAGATCACATTTTGTTTACCCATTCATCTGTTGATGGACAGTTGGGTTGTCTATATCTTTGGCTATTGTGAATAATGCTGACATGAACATTGGTATATAAAGTATCTATTTGAGTCCCTGTTTTTAATTATTTGGGTATGAACTTAGAGAATTTTTGGATCATATAACAACTGCATGTTTAATTTTGTTGTTTTCCACAGTGGCTGTACCATTTAATCAGCAAATGCACAAGGGGTTCCAATTTCTCCACATACTCTCCAACACTTGTTTGTGTGTGTGTGTGTGTGTGTGTGTGTGTGTTTGTGTGTGTATTCATACCTATCCATAAACATATGGGGAGAGAGAGAGACATAGTTTAATGATGAGAATACATTTTGAGAAATGCATTGTTAGATGATTTTACTGTTGTGCAAACATCATAGCATTCTTACACAAACCTAGGGGTGTGTGTGTGTGTGTGTGTGTATGTGTATTTCATATGGAAAACAAAATTCTCCAGCACATTACTTAATATCAATCATTTTGTCTACTTGATCTGCAATGCCAATATCAAGTGTCACATATCAGGTTTCTATTTATGTGCCATTATAATTTTGCATTTTACATGTAGTTCATCACTGACCACAATTTGATCATGATCTGCCTTCATGTGGCTTCTAATGTTTATTTTCTCTGTAGCTTATTGACTTTCTTGAATGTGATGGGTTCATAATCTCATTAAATTTGGGAACATTTTCAGCTATTATTTCTTCACATATAGTTTCTATTTTTGCCTCTTCCTCTCCTTCTGGACTTCAGATACACATGCATTAGACATTTGGTATATTTTCACAGTGAACTGATTCTCTGTTCATTTTTTTTTCATTTGTTTTTTTCTCTTTTTCACTTTGAATAGTTTCTGTTGTTATGTTTTTGTGCTCACTGATCTTTTCTTCTGGTGTCTAATCTGCTATTAGTGCATTTTTTATTTTATATATTTTATTTTTCCTCTCTAGATATTCCCTGGTCTTTTTGTATCTTTCATTTCACTTTTCACTATGCTCATGTTTTTGTTTTCACTTTTGAGTATATTCATAATATTTGTAATAGGTATTTTAATGTTTTTGCTTCTTTCCTCATCTTTGTCATTTCCTGGCCTTTTTCTATTGACTGATTTTCTTCTGATTGTGAGTCATGTTTTTTCTGCTTTTTTGTATGTCTAGTAAATTTTTATTGGATGCTTAATATTTGAAATTTTACACAAGGCGTTAGATTCTGTTGTCTTCCTTTAAAGAGTGTTTTACTTTTTCAGGAAGGCAGTTACTTTTGGATGTTTGATCATTTTGAGATTTGTTTTTAAGCTTTCTTAGGACATGTTAGAATATTATTTGGAAGTTAATTTAGCCCTAATTCTTCTGCATGGTCATTCTGAATTCCTTACTGAATGCCCCTTATAATTGATGAGGCCCTTCCACTCTTGCTAGAGGGAATGTAATTTGTCTCATTGCGAGCTTGAGGAAATGCCCATCTTCCAGTATTATTCTTTGACCTCATGGGGTTTCATGCTATATATACTCAGATTATTACTTGGCTAAAAACTCAAGGAGGGGACCCCATTCAGATTTCTGGAGAGTTTTGTTGTTTTTGTTTTTGTTTGATAGCTGTGTTCCTTCTAGGACTCTGCCCTGCAAATTCTAGCTATCTTGGCCTCCCTGAGTCATGGTTTCTGGCTCAACTCAGTGAGAATATTGGACTCCTTGTATCCTGCAGCCTGGTGACGCTTCCAGGCAGTAAGCCAGATGGTTTGTTCGGTGACTATAGTCCTGAAGTGCCTGTCATCCAGTGTTTGAAAATAGTGGCTCACGTATGTTGTCATTTTTAGATGCCTACAGTGGAAGGGTGTCCTGAGCTGTCTTTTTCCTGCATGGTCAGCAGGTCATCTCCACTGAGTCTACATGTGTTTAAATCTGACAGCTCTGCTGACTGGCCACCATTATGGCTGCAGCTGCCTGTGCATCCACCAGTAGGATCTGGGGTGTTTTGTGGGCGCATGGATGTATTGAGCTGGAACTCTGAAGCTGACTCCCCTTCCTTACTCCCTGCTCTTTCTCCCTTATCTTTTGCAGAAAAGATGTGAGCGCTATTGGGCCCAAGAGCATGAGCCACTACAGATTGGGCTTTTCTGCATCACCCTGGTAAGCTGGGGCAGAGATGGAAACAGTGTTCGTTGGGCCTTGGATGTGGTGGGAGGTTGCAAGGAAGAATCCTAGCGTGGAAAGCCTTTGGGCTGTGCCTGAAAGGATGAATTATTATCCCACAGTCCCCTTACATTGCAGGGAATCCTCTGATATTAGCCTGCAAATAGCCAGAACTCAATATATGCATTACCTTTGCATGTTTATTTTGGCTACACTGTTATCCCTGTAATGTAAATATGCCTGGTTAGGTTCTTGAGATTCTTGTTTCTCTTACCACTTTAAAAGAACTTGGGGAAATTCTCTCAAGTCATGCATACAGTCAGTACTCAATAAATGCAATAGCTGTTTTATTTTAGACAAGAAATCTTGTCTTCACTGTAAATGACCTTGTTTGGGGTTCTATAATAATTTCTTTCTTCTTTCTGTCAAATATTTCCTTCATGAGATTTGGGGAATGTTCGAGCTCAATGAATATTTTTTGTATTTGATTTTTAATTGGAGATGTTTTACTTTCTATAAGAATGTGTTTTTTTGGCACCTTTGATCTTTGTTCTCCTCTGTCTTTCCACCTGCCCCATATACTCAGACAAAAGAAAAGCGGATGAATGCAGATATAATGCTCAGGACCCTCAAGGTCACATTCCAGAAGGTACTGAAAAGGAGGAGGTGGTATAGGTGCCCCCACATGGGGAGAGTTGTTTCCTCTTATGTAAAATGGGCATCACAATAGTACCTATCTCCTCAGTTATTATCTGATAGGTTTAAATAGAAGATGCTTAGAATTGAACCTGGTGTGTAGTCAATGTCCAACACATGCTTTTTAAAAAAAAATTTTTTTTGTTCCTTTTTTTGTTTCAGGAATCCCGTTCTGTGCACCAGCTGCAGTATATGTCCTGGCCAGACCATGGGGTCCCCAGTAGTCCTGACCATATGCTCGCTATGGTGGAGGAAGCCCATCGCCTCCAGGGATCTGGCCCTGGACCCCTCTGTGTCCACTGCAGGTTTAGATAATGGGCTTTAGGAGGGTCCAGTGAGGCAAAGGAGATGGGGTTATAAAGGGAGGCCGGGAGGGGTGTATAGCTCAGGGCCAGTCTTGCAGTCCAAGTGCCAAGTTTGAGGAATCCGGGGCCACCTTTGCTCTCCTGGGCACTGAGATTGTTGGCATGTGTGGAGCACAGACCAGCAGGAGTAAACACATAGCTGTTGCTCCACACACGCAAGGGTTAAAAGTGTTTCCTAGGCAAGAAGTGGTGGCTCATGCCTGTAATCCCAGCACTTTGGGAGGCTGAGGTGGGAGAATCGCTTAAGAGTTCAAGACTAGCCTGGGCAACAGAGTAAGACCTCGCCTCCACAAAAAATTTTTAAACATTAGCGGGGCGTGGTGGCGTGCCCGTAGTTCCTGCTGTTCCAGAGGCTGAGGCTGAAGGACCGCCTGAGCCCAGGAGGTCGAGTCTGCAGTGAGCCATGACCGTGCCACTGCACTCTAGCCTTGGCAACAGAGTGAGACTTGGACTAAAAAAAAAAAAAAACGTTTTATTTTCCAATGATCATCTGGGGATTCCGGGAATCTAGAGGTCCTGCAGGGATCTCTCATGAGGGCCCTCACTCAGCCCCACGTCCTCACTTAAGAGGGCTTGGGGCAGGCCTTGACCCTTCGCTCTGACTGTTGTCAGCGCGGGCTGCGGGCGAACCGGCGTCCTGTGCGTGGTGGACTACGTGCGGCAGTTGCTCCTGACCCAGGTATGAGAAGGGCATCTGTGTGAGTGCACCGTGTCCCAAGCCCTACGTGTTCCTGCTCATAAACCCCGTCTCTCTGCCTCAGACCGTCCCATCTAACTTTAGCCTCTTCGACGTTGTCCTGGAGATGCGGAGGCAGCGGCCCTCGGCCGTGCAGACAAAGGTGAGGCTGCAGCGTCTGGGTGTCCTCAGTCCCCAGGACACAGGCCGGGCTCATCGGTGCTCCTGGCTTCCTTTCTTGATCACCCCCACCCCTCCACAACAGGAGCAGTACAGTTTCCTGTACCACACGGCGGCTCGGATGTTCCGCTCAGCAATCCAGAACGCCAGCCCCCGCTACCAGAACCTCAAGGAGGTACACAGACCCCTTCACACTCTTCTCCTCTTGTCTGCCATAAAAATCCTCAAGAGACCAGGAACCAGAGCAGGGTCCACCCTTGGACTCCCGGGCGCAGACGCTAGCTCACTGTGACGGCCACTTGGGCCCTCCCCCGGGCATCCTTTAATAGGCTGTTCCTCTTATGCTTACCCCCAGCCTGGCCAGTTTCCTCCAAAGCCTCACGACCCTGTCCGCCTCTGTTTTTCCCCTAGAATTGTGCCCCACTCTACGATGACGCCCTCTCCCCCCGGACTGCCCCATCTCTTCTTGCCATCCCTCGCCCGCCAAGCCCAGGAGGGGTGCTCAGGTACCCGGCTCCATCCCCTCATTCTTCCCCATCGGTTTCTCAGGCTAACCCCTTTCTCACCAGCCCCTTCTTTGCTGTTCAGTTCATCAACTATTTGCTGGCCCTTCGTTTTCGGCTTGGGGAGCCCTCCCCAAGGTGACCTTTATCCCAGCGGTCCCACGGCCTGTGCCTCGAAGGCTAGCCCTGCGTCCCGAGGTTAGCCCCTTCCTGGGTCCTCCCATCAATCGTTAATTCAGCAAGTATTTCTTGGTACCGCCCACTCGCCAGGCCTCACGTTGGGTGCTGCGGGCAGCTGGCCTTCCTTCGCTGCAGACTTCATCCCCTCGTTCTTGAGGCTGGCCCTCCCTCCCAAAGCCACCTCCTCATTCTTGTGTTCAATGAACGTTTATGGAGAAGCGACCACTCCTCAATACCAACTCCCGGCCCACACACCTGTCAGGCTGGCTCCACGCCTCCTTCACCAACCAGCCCGGCCTGCGGGGCGCCAGGGTCACAGAAGCCAGGCCCCGGCCCCAGGGACCCTCCCTCCGAGCCCGGCCCCTCCTCCCCCCCGCGCGCCCGGGAGGGAAGGAAGCCACGGCTTGCGCAGCACCGCCGTCCGCCCTCCACCCCTCCACCCCCGCCCCTCCCCCGCCCCCGGCGCGTCCGTCTCACTTCCTTCCCGCCTCCCGCGCGCAGGAGTCTCTCGGCGCCCGGGGCTACGGCCCTCGCCATGGCCGACACCTACGCCGCGGTGCAAAAGCGCGGGGCTGCCGCGGGCGCCGGGCCTGGGGCGCGCAGCACGGACGCGCCGCTCTACAGCCAGGTGAAGCCGCGAGCCCAGCGGCCCGGGGCGCACGCGGAGGACGCGCGGGGGCCGCCGCCCGGCTGCGGTGAGTCGGGGGATCGCAGCGGGGCGGGGGCGGCGCCCACTCGCTTCTTCCCGCGACCCACCGCCCCCACGCCGGGTCCTGCGGCCGCAGGATGCGCTTTCCTGACCGCGCCTCCCGGATGGGCCGGTCGCCGGCCACGCCCCGGAAGCGCCCCCGGGGGATGGCCGGCGGTTCCAGCCTGTCTGTCCGGTCACGGCTTGAAGGCACGTGGCCCCGCCCTGGGGCCGCCTTCTCCCGCGGGCGCCGCCCCTGGCTCGCCCACCCGGGGTGGGATCGCGGGCCTCCGCGGGCTGCCCGAGCTGACCGGTGGGGGCGGTCTCTTGCCCGCAGCTCCGGCTGAACAAAGCCCCGCTGGGTCTGGCGCCTACGAGGACGTGGCGGGCGGAGTTCAGGCCGGTGGGCTAGGTAAGTAGGTTAGGCCCGCGAAGCTGGAACTCTGCAGCTTTGGGTGAGCCCCAAGGGTTGAAGACTCGGGGCGGAGCATGGGGTTGAAGCCTGTGGGTGTGGATGCGGTAAGCCGGGAAGACCCGGAGGCGTTGGGGTGGCCGTCTGCAGTTTGCACCCCTCAGCAACAGGAGACCAAGGCACCCTTCCTCTCCCAGGCTTCAACCTACGTATTGGGAGGCCGAAAGGGCCCCGAGACCCCCCTGCAGAGTGGACCCGCGTGTGAGTGCTGCACCAGCGCCTGCCTGTTCCTCCCCGTGAGCCCTGGAGTGCTGACAACCACCTGCAGATGTGCATGTGTTGAGAATGGAAACACTAGCTTGGGACCAAAATAAAAAGATTCTCAGGGTGGGAAATGTGGCTTTGCTCCAGTGACTGGCATTCAAGGCTGGAGGCTGGGGGAGGTAGGTGGGATATAATAGCTGGCGAGGCTGCACAAAGCAGGTTCGAGAAAGAACGTCAGGAAGGGATTTGGCCCCTGAGTTGTGAAGAGACTAGGCAGCTTCCAGAGACTGCCCCCTGTCAACATGTAATGGACTGTGAGTCTCACTCACTCAGACACAGGTGATTGCACAGAGACAAGGACCATGAGAAGACTGATGGATTCCTAGCCATTCATACAGATCCAAGTTGTGCATAATCACAGCCAAGCAGACTGATCCCAGACAGAATAGTGGACCATCAACCTGGACAGCCTGTTCCCAAGACAGCTAGATCTTCAGAGGGACAGTCCACTGATGAACTCCTAGTCAGTGAACCAGACCAGCCAGAGAGACCACCAGACAGAGCCTACCCAAAGACAGACACCACTGCCGGCTAGACAGTCATATGGTCCCCTAGTTGGACAGAATCCCAGACAGATACAAACGTCCCCAGCTGAATGACTTCCTCAGACAAACCCCCATTCCTATCCCCCAGGGAGGCTGAATGACTGACAGAACTGGCCAAACTCCTGACTAACCAGATGGACTCCCAGCCAGACAGACACCAGCCACACAGAACCACAACAGACATCCCAGCCAGCTTGCCGAACGCCCAACTAGCCAGACAGGTGCATCCATAGACAGGAGATAACCCCGCCAACTACACAGAACCCACATTTTGGCAGACACACCGATGGATCTTCTGCTAGGGTGACAGCTGGGTGGCCTACCGAGTAGTCAGTTGGCCAGACAGGCAGACAAACCCTCAAGCATCCATGTGGGATAGATCCTGCACTGTCCAGACCATCTTCCAGCTGAGCGGACATTGCAGAAGCAGACCTGAGAGACAGACTCATTTCTGTTAGCAGGTAGATAGACTTTGAGCTCCTTAGATAGGTGGGTCTCCTGTTGGGTGGATGGAACCATAGGTGTTCTCCCAGCAGGACAGACACACTATTCTCAACCAGAGAGGTAGATAGACCCACCCAGATGGACAAGTGGACTCCAGATAGACAAGCCCCCTACCTCCATGAGTAGATACTCATACACATCTCTATTCAGACAGATGGACCCCACAAGCGAGACCCTATTTAGACAGACCCCAGGCAGAGAGATCCCCAACCAGAATGACCCTTAGCTGTTTACACAGGAGCCTAGCCAGACAGACCCTCCAACCCTTGAGCTGGACAGACTGTGGCTTGGCAGACGTCTGCAGCCAGCTGCACAGACCTCTAGCCTGACAAGACAAATGGTCCAATCCCCAGACTGACAGACCAGCCACAAGCCAGACAGAATGATGAACTTCCAGGTAGACACACCTACATGGAAAAATGGGCCCCAGATGGACTGACTCCTAGCTTGATATGACCCTCAGACAGTGCAGACCCCTCGCCAGAAACACAACAGCTATTCAGACCCCCTGCTAAACAGGTAGGTCAGATAGATGGACCACCCAGTCAAGCAGTCCCCCATGCAGAAAGGTAGAACTCCAAACCAGCCAGATGCCCACATGGAGAAACAAGACCAAATTGCACATGCTGTTCCAAAACCCCGATCCTGCTCTGTACCTCTTCTTACCACACAGGCCAGTGTCTGTCCTGCAGCGTCAGGTTCGTCCAGGCAGACTCCAGCCATCCCATCCAGCACAGTGCTGCCCAAAGCTGTTGGGAGTCTGCCCAGTGTTTTGGATGTCCATGGACCACCAGGGTCTCTGCCAGCCACTTGCCATCCAGGCCCACATCCCTCATCGGGTTGTGAGAATCAAGCAGAAGAGTACGTCAGGTGCCTATTCCAGAGCCTACATTGTACCCCACAAATGCCAGACCACAGTTGGCACTGGGCCCCCAGGTTCACAGAGGTCCTGAGGCAAGTCATTTGCCCTTTAGGCGTTGGCAAAAAGAGATGAAGCGTGCCTTCCTTGAACAGAGTACCTTTGGACAGTGACTTGGTTTGTCAGGCGCTGTAAGTTCTCTGCACAAGAAGCTGAACTCACAAAAAGCAGAAATTGCAGAGAAACGTGGGGTTCTCTGGCTTCCCCGGAAACAGGAAGCCAGCACCCTCTGGAGCCCCAACTGTCGGGTGAAAGGGCTGACCATGTTGAGAAGCAGGAAGGAGGCCCCAGAGCTGCTGGGAGCACTGGGCCAAGGTGTCATGTAGAATATAAACCACGTTTAATGCTGGAAATATTAAGTTCATTGTTCTGGAGACCAGGAAGGAGGGGCCGTGGCAGTGTGAGGAAGTTTACTCCGCCTGTGGGCGGAGATCATGCTGGCTGGAGCCGGCCTCTGGTCTGTCCAGAGACCAGAAACCAGAAGGGGGAGGGTGGGGTAGCGGTTGACTGGGGCTGAAGTGTATGCAATTCTTAGCTGCACGTTCTGGGTAGGGAGTGGAACAGCAGTTCTGCTGAAATTGAGGAAACCCACCCCTGTGACCAACTGAGTGGGGAGATGCCCAGCCTTGCAGACCAGGGAGCAGAGGCAGGGAGCCGTGTCTTAGCTCACTGGATCCCAAAGCGACATTGGTAAGTAGGTACTGTCACTGCACCCATTTTACTGGTGAAAATGAGGCCCAGACACTACAGCTGTTAGTTTGAGATTCAAATATCCAGGCAACACCAAAGCCGTGATGATTTAATAAAACCATGATGGAATCCGTGTTTGGTGGTATAGAAGTATATGGCTTTGCCCACACAGGGTCCTAACTCTTAAATGAATACCACAAGCTAGCACTGACAGGGTGCTTGGTATGTCCGTAGATGATACGTTATCTTCAGAGTAGCCCACAGTAGATGTCATCTTGTTATCCCCACTTTGTAGAGCCTAGTAACAACTGCAGTGGACAAGGCGTCATTTAATGTTAAACTGAAAGGCCATGTACCGTAGTAGTTAATAGTTTGGACTCAGTCACTTATTAGTTGTGCAACCTTGAACAAGTTTCTTAATTTCTCTCTGGCTCAATTTCCTAGTCTGTAAAATGGGGTCAGTAAAGTTACCTTTATTACAGGGCTGCCACACATATGGTTATTTGGAGCAAGAGCAAATCTGGATGTTTACAAAGGGCAAGGAATTTTTGAAGTCTTATCTCCAGAATAAAAAGCTACTATATCACTGGAATAATAATATCAAAAGCTCTACTTCAAGCATAAATAAAAGTAAATTTGATGGTGCATTCTTCTGCTTAAAATCCAGTGGATCTAGTATTGACCACTAGTTAACAGTTTC
>CAUYQG010203518.1:0-14717 GCA_963574415.1 Tarsius wallacei | reverse complement strand
ATTGAGGCTTTGCTTCTGGAATCTCTGTCCTGTTCCATCGGTCTAACCTTCACTCCCTGGGCTCAAGTGATTCTCCTGCTTCAGCCTCCTGAGTAGCTGGGACTACAGTTGTGCACCACCATGCCTGGCTAATTTTTTTTTTATTTATTGTAGAGACGAGGCCTTGCCAAGTTACTCAGGTGGGTCTCGAACCCGCAGACTCAGACAATCCACTCGCCTCAGCCTCCCAAAGTGCTGGGATTATAGGCTGAGCCACCGAGCCTGGCCCGCACGACTTTTACAACCAAAAAAGATTACAGCTGGGCACGGTGGTTCACACCTGTAATCCCAGCACTTTGCGAGGCTGAGGCAGGAGGACGGACTGAGCCCAAGAGTTTAAGACCAACCCAGGCAATACAGTTAGACTTCATCTCTACAAAAAACCAAAATACTAACTGAACCTGGTGGCACATGCCTGTAGTCCCAGCTATTCAGGAGGCTAAGGCAAAAGGATCACCTGAGCCCAGGATGTCAAGACTGTGGTTAAGTCATGATCGTGCCACTGTACTTCAATCTGGCTGACAGAGTGAGACTGCAACTTAAAAAAAAAAATTACAGCCGGGCTCGGTGGCTCAGCCTGTAATCCCGCGCCTTTGGGAGGCTGAGGTGAGTGGATTGCCTGAGCCCATGGGTTCGAGACCCGCCTGGGCAAGCAAGACCTCATCTCTACAATAAATCAAAAAATTAGCTGGGCGTGGTAGCGCGCGCCTGTAGTTCCAGCTACTTGGAAGGCTGAGGCGGAAGGATCGCCGGAGCCTGGCAGGTCGAGGCTGCGGTGGCCGGGAGCGGCCACTGCACTCCAGTCTGGGCGGCAGAGTGAGCCTCCAACGCAAAAAATAAATAAATAAATAACAAAGAGATTAAAAAAAATTACAAAAAAAACACTGCCTTTTTTTTTTTTTTCATTTGGAGTCTCACTTCGTCGCCCAGGCTGGAATGCAGTGGCACACTCACCGCCACTCCACCGTCAACCTGCTGGACACCGGTGATCCTTCCACCTCAGCCTTCCAAGTAGCTGGAACTACAGGCACGCACTACCATGTCCGGCTAATTTTTTTTATTTATTGTAGAGACAAAGTCTCTCCAAGTTGCCCAGGCTGGTCTCGAACCCGCAGGCTCAGGCAATCCACTTGCCTTGGCCTCCCAAAGTGCTGGGATTACAGGCTGAGCCACCGAGACAGCCAAATCATTGCTTTTTAATTCCTTGTACAAACTTGGAAGGAAAGAATAAGAAAAAAAATGATAGCCTGAATTTTTCTTACTCAGAATTTTTTAAATTAAATACAAGTGAGTATGTGAAGGCGCCTCTCTGTCCCTTCACTTGTTAAATAACAGAGCTTTTGTTGTCTTTACCACAAATATGAAAGAGAGTTTTCTAAATTCACACCAATTGCAAGGAGGAGCAGGGACAAAGTACCAGTGACACATACATAGGCTCATTCCACAGCTCATAGCACGAAACCACCCTCTGATTGTGGAGAGAAGT
The DNA here is from genome assembly GCA_963574415.1 of Tarsius wallacei. Lineage (NCBI taxonomy): Eukaryota > Metazoa > Chordata > Mammalia > Primates > Tarsiidae > Tarsius > Tarsius wallacei. The sequence continues at coordinate 13,192 of CAUYQG010203518.1, read as the reverse complement.
GTGTGCCCATGGACAGACCTACCGTTACTGAAAACAGAGAGGTAGGCGTGTGGGAGTGATTTCGCCAGCAGCCAGCCCACAAGGAAGAGCTGGAAAAAGTCTGTGAATATAGAATAAATACTGTCACTTGGAGCTGCTGCGATTCTTTTTTTGGACTAACTAATGGCTCAGATGGTGGAACAACCAAACAATGACTAAAATATGAGTCAAATGCTTTCAAATCAAATCATTCCAATGAAGCACGAACACAGGCAAGCAGAGAGCAGGTCATTAGAGGTTCTAACCAATACTTGTTAGATCTGCAGAAACTCACTCTGTTAAGTGGCTATTTCTTTTCCTCTAAGTCCTTTTGACACTGATGAACTGGGGAAAATAGATCTTTATTGCTTGTGACACCTCTTCATCAGCCCTGAGCAGTGGAAAAGGCAGCTCCGGATGGGCTCGGTCACCTTTCCCAATCCTGACGTGTCTTCCTTTTCTCCCAGGTCCATCCAGCGTGTCTTCAGGATGCAAAGGGAGTGGGAGATCCTAAAAGTAGCCTCAAAGTTGAGTTTCTTAACATTTTTGAAAACCAACTTTCATTAAAATGCAAAAATAGCTCATATTAAGGTATAGTGGGTTTGAGGAAAGGGAGGTAAGAGGAGGCATGTCGTTCAATGCATGAAGCTCCTGGAAGGCTGCAACATACCCACTGAGGCAGCACATGTGTGCAGGTCCTCGTGGAAGTGCCCCATGGGCCCACAACACACATGTGGATGATTTCCCTGACATCTTTCTCCTCCTCTTTCCTTGTGCTAATCTTTCAGTTTCAAATTCCATCCTCAAATATTCATCCCTATATGACAATTCTAATCTTTAAAAGAAAATTCTTTGTTGGTGAAGAGATCCTCAGAAGATAGATGTTTTTAAATGGCCCAAAGTATTTAGAAAGCAAAGCCCCTTGACACATCTATTAGAGGAGGACCTCACCAAGAATAAGCAGAAGCACGTATACATCCCTGTGGGGTCAGGTGCCTGTTTTTTCCCCCACTCCATCCACCTTTTTTGGGAATGATCATTCATGCAGTAGTAGAAACAGAGTCCAAGGTTTAGCACCCAGCAAAAGCACAGGACATCTCCCGACAAACCAGGACCTAAGCCAGGCCCACTACACACAATCCCTGTCTTCTCCCCTGAATGAATTCACTTAGAAGTGAGGATAACATCGGCTTTTTAAAAAACTGTTTTCTGAGCCAGGCATGATGGCTCACACCTATAATCCCAGCACTTTGAAAGGCTGAGGTGAGAGGATTGCCTGAGCCCACGAGTGTGAGACCAGCCTGGGCAACTTGGCAAGCCCTCATCTCTACAATAAATCAAAAAAATTAGCTGAGCATGGTGGTGCGTGCCTGTAGTTCCAGTTACTTGGAAGACTGAGGCAGAAGGATCACCTGAGCACAGCAGGTCGAGGCTGCAGTGGCTGTGAGTGTGCCACTGTACTCCAGCCTGGGTGACAGAGTGAGACTCCAACTCAAAAAAAAAAAAAAAACTGTTTTCTGTTGTGGTAAGACATACATATGATGAAACTTACCATTTTTATCATTTGTAAGTGCACAGTTTAGTGGCATTAAATTAAGTACCTTCCCATTGCAGCACAGCCATCAGCACCATCTCCAGAACTCTCCATTCCCTCCTACTCCCGGCAACCACCATTCTACAGGTTGAGTATCCCTTATATGAAATGCTTAGGACAAGAAGTGTTTTGGGTTTCAGGTTTTTTCATGTTTTGGAAGATTTGCATTATACTGATTGGGCATTCCAAATCCAAAAATCTGAAATCCAAAATGCTCTCCAATGAGCAAGGACTTCAAGAATCATGTCAGCACTCAAAAGTTTTGGGTTTTGAAGCATTTCAAGTTTCAGATTTGGGATGCTCAACTTGTACTTCCTGCCTCTAGGAAACTGACTATTCTAGGTACTTCATGTAAGTGGAATCATATAATATTTGTCCTTTTGTGTCTGGCTTATTTCACAAATAATGTCTTCAAGGTTCATCATATGTAGTACAGGTCATTTCTTTTTAAAAATGAGTTACACTATCATACTCGGTGATCTATCACAGAAACAAAGAACTGAGAAAAAAAGAATGAATATTTCATTGTGCATATACCATATTTTGTTTAGCCATTTATTTGTTGGTGGGCATTTGGGTTGTTTCCAGGGCAACACTTTTTTAAAATTTTAACTTCAGAGGGTACACGCGCAGGTTTATGATACAGGTAAACTGCATGATGGTGGGGTATGGGTTTCTATTGAACTCATCACCCAAATAGTGAGCATGGTACCCAAGAGGTAGTTTTTCAGACTTTAACCTCTCCCTCCCTCCCATCCTTAGGGGTCCCCAGTGTCTGTTGTTCCCATCTTTAAGCTTGTGTATACGTGTTTAGCTCCCACTTATAAGTGAGAACATGCAGTATTTGGTTTCCTGTCTCTGCGTTAGTTCACTTAGAATGATGGCCTCCAGCTGCATCCATGTTGCTGCAAAGGACAGGATTTTGTTCTTTTCTATGGCTGTGTAGTGTTCCCTGGGGTATACGTACCACATTTTCTTTATCCACAGTTGATGGGCAACTAGGTTGGTTCCATATCTTTACTATTGGGAATAGTGAATATATTCTTAATTTAATACCACAATTTAAGACTTGCAGGTAATTCAAATTCAATTCAATTTATTTAGCATTTACCAAGGGTAACTCACAATGGATGGTATTGTGGAAAGTACAAGGGCGAATCAGACATGGTTCCTGTTCTCAAGGAACTTCTGATACATTGAGAAAAGAGAAGAGATAGAAGTGAAAGTAACTAGCATTTGTTAATCGCTTACCACATGCCAGATGCCTTCCCTAATCACTGCATGTACTACTTACAACAACTTTGTGAGGTTACAATGAACATTCACTTTACAATGAGAAAAACGAAGGCACTGGGACCTTAAGTAACCTCCTCCCAAGTGGTGAGGCTGGGATTCAAACTCACATCTTGGATTCAGAAGCCCATGTTCATTCCACTGCACATGTTGTTCCCTATGACCTGAGGCAGAAAGGGATGAGCTAATCCTGGGGAAGAAGCAACAGGAAGGTAGAAGAGGAAGAGGAGAGATTACCAGTCTCCTGAGTTTACTCACAATGAAGGTAGGTCTTAGAGGCCACCGAGGTGTATGCTGGGCAGAGATGAAGGGGAGAGGAAACTGCATGAGCACAACAAAATGAGGGAGGCAGGAAGTCTCAGTACATACTTAAGGGGCAGTAGAATTGCAGACTGCAAAACTGGGAAGCAGTGAGGGGCAAAAGTCTGAACCACCATGGGGGCGACAGTGAGTCACTAAAGGCATTCTGAGCTGACACAGTCAGCTATGTCTTTGGAAGATCACCAAGGCAGTAATGTATAAGAAGGAAGGAGGGGCAGGAAAGCCAGTTAGAGTGGCACTGGAGACAGAAGTTGACATTAGTCAGGATGGAAGAGAGGATACAGAGGTGAGAGAAATCATAGAGGTGGGAATGACAGAACTTGGCAATGGATGCATTATGAATTGGGGGACCATACATCCTGGTTTGCCTAGAACATGTTTTCCTGGTGTAATTGCCGACAGCACTCTTTGACTCTCAAAGAGCTCCAAGTTTGGACGAAACGTTATACACTCATACTAAGTAGAAGCAATAAGAAGACAATCAAAGGTGACTCTAAGACTTAAACCTGGATTGGTAACACTTTTAGAAACACAGAAAGGAAATCAAGTTTTTGGGAAAGATGTTGAGTCTGGATTTGGACATGCTGAGTTGGCTGCTGGGCTGAGGACTTATTTAAGAGAGAGGAGTACCTTGCCCACAGATTTGCGCTGTATCACATGAAGGAAGGCATCATTGACCTAAAAGAAAAATCCCCAAAAAAAGTGGTCAGATTTGCATATATTCATATTTCAATAAACACTTGTTGCTGGCTCAATTATGTAAATAATCAAAGTATTGAAATGTGCCTCCAATGAACTGTATATAACTCATCATGAAATACTAACTAATCATCACAAATGCAAAGGAAGGCTGGGCGCAGTAGCTCACGCCTGTAATCCCAGCACTTTGGGAGGCAGAGGCAAGAAGATTGCCTGAGTCCAGGGGTTCAAGACCAGGGCAATTTGGCGAGATCTCGTCTCTACAATAAATTTTAAAAATTGGCTGGCATGGTGGCACATAAATTTGGCGGGATGCTGAAGCAGGAGGATTGCCTGAGCCCAGCAGGTCGAGACTACAGTAGCTGTGAGTGTGCCACTGCAGCCTGGGTGACAGAGAGAGACACTGACTCAAAAAAAAGGGGGGGGGGGACAATAAAATCTAAGAATAACCAAAATTCAGTATTTCTCTCTGTCCAAACATGTAATTCTCAATGTTGTCAGATAAATGCCAGCAGGTAAAAAGTCCTCAGGCCTGTCCATATGCCACTGTAATAGCTCTGCGTGTTCCCACTTTTGGAAAAATGGAGCCTCTTGCACAAGAGTCAATACTTTAATTTTGTACAATTTTTATCTTTTTATTAGAATTGTCCTATTTCTTGTGTAACTGAAATTGTATCTATCTCAAACCCTTTTCAGAAGTACAAGGCTACAAAACATATATTTAAAAGCAGCCACGGTAATCAAGGAAGTGTGATATTAGTGAAAGAATAGACAAATAGATCAATGGAACGGAATAGAGAGTCCAGAAATAAACCCATACAAATATAGTTAACTGATCTTTGACAAAAGAGCAAAGCAATTCAAGGCAGAAAGAATAGTCTTTCAACAAATGGTGCTGGAAAAACTGGATGCCCACATGCAAAAATACGAATCTAGATACAGACTGTACACCCTTCACAAAAATTACCTCAAAATGGATCACAGACCTAAATGTAAAATGCAAACTATAAAACTTCCAGAAGAGAACATAGGGAAAAAAATCTAGGTCACTTTGGTTTGGCAATGAGTTTTTAGATACAGTACCAAAAGCAAAATCCCTTTAAAAAAAAAAAAAAAAAGGGAAAAAAATGGGTAAGTTGACTTCATTAAAATTAAAAACTTATGCTCTACAGAAGACACTTTTTAAAGAATGAAAATACAAGCTACAGCCTGGGAGAAAATCTTTGCAAAACACATGTCTGATAAAGGACTTGTCTCTAAAATATCCAGAGTATTCTTAAAACTCAACAAGTAAAAAAAATTAAAAAGCTGGAAAAGATCTAAAGAGACACCTCACCAAAGAAGACATACAAATGGCAGATAAGCATATAAAAAGACAGACACCTGCTGGGCTCAGGCAATCCTCCTGCCTCAGCATCCCAAGTAGCTGGAACTATAGGCATGTGCCACCATGCCAGCCAATTTTTTTAAATTTATTGTAGAGACATCATATGTCATTAGGGAATTGCAAATTAAAACAACAATGAGATACCACTACACACCTATTAGAATGACTAAAATCCAAAACACCAACACCAAGTGCTGGTGAGGACGTGGAACAATAGAAACTCTCAAAATGGGACAGTCACTTTAGAAGGCAGTTTGGCAGTTCCTAAAAAAAAGTAAATACACCCTTATCATACAAGTCAGCAACTGCACTCCTAAGTATTTAGCCAAATGAATTGGAAGCTTACGTCTACACAAAGAACTCCACATGAATGTTTACAGCAGCTTTATTCACAATTGCCAAAGCTTGGAAGCAACCAAAATGCTCTTCAACAGGTGGATGGGTAAGAAAGCTATGGCACATCAGACAACGGAATTATTATTCAGTGATAAGATGAAAAGCACTATCAAGCCAAGAGAAGATATGGAGGAACCTTAAATGCATGTTGGTAAGTGAAAGAAGTCAATCTGAAAAGGCTACATACAGTATGATTCCAACCATATTACATTCTGGAAAAGGCAAAACTCAGGGGGTAGAGGTGAGGATGACAATGTGCATTCCAGAGGATATTTCAGGACAGTAAAACTATTCTGTAAGATATTTAATGGTGGATACGTGACATTACACATTTGGCAAAACCCATAGGACTATATAAGACAAAAAAGTAAACTGTACTATAAACCATGGATTTTTCTGTACATCTAAAACTGCTCAAAAAATAGTCTATTAGTTTTTAAAGTAAAATAAATGGGCTGGGCGCGGTGGCTCAAGCCTGTAATCCCAGCACTTTGGGAGGCCGAGGCAAGAGATTGCCTGAGTTCACGGGTTCGAGACCAGCCTGGGCAACTTGGTGAGACCTTGTCTCTACAATAAATCAAAAAAGTAAGCCAGGCATGGTAGCACGAGCCTATAATTCCAGCTACTTGGAAGGCCAATTTTTTGGTCTTCCAGGTGGAAGGATCGCCTGAGCCCAGCAGGTCGAGGTTACAGCGGCCATGAGCATGTCACTGCACTCTAGCCTGGGCAACAGAATGAGACTCCAACTAAAAAAATAAATAAATAAAGTGAAATAGATGAAAAAATTGAAACTAAAAATGTAAAGAAGAATGCAATAGGCAAAGGTGTCATTATTTGTAGAAAATATAATAATCTCCATAGAAAAACTAATCAAAGAAACAAGTAAGAAAGATCAATAAGAATATGAGATACAAGATCAGCTTATAAAAATTACTGACACTGCTTTACACCAGAAATAATCAGTCAGGCAATATAACAGAAATAAAATATCATTCTTAAAGGCAACAAAAATAGTAAAGTGCACATAATTAGCTAAGAATAATTCACAAGACCTTAGGGGAGGAAACTGAATTCTATTAAAAGGCATGAAAGATCTAAATACATGGTAATATATCCCTGTTCGCAGATAAGATACCTTAACATTGCAAAAATATCAATTCTCCCTCAAATCAATATATAAAATCAATGCAATTCCACTCAAGATTTCAGCTAGAGTTTTTCAGGAGCTAAACAGATTTATTCTAAAAGGATAAAGATTCACACACACACAAAAAAAAACCAAGAACAAAAGTGGAAGTTACCCTTCATGTATTAAAACATACTTCAAAGCTACAAACATAAAAACTGTATGATACTGTTATGGAGCAGCTATGTGAGCCAAAGAAACAGAACAGAAAGCAGAGAGAAGAAACAGTGGATAATTTAGTATTGCGAAGATTAACTCCCTATAAAAATTTAAAAAATAAAAAGTGATTACCTGATTTACACATGACACTAAGGTGATTTCAGATATATTAAATCCTTACGTATGAAATAAAATGATATAGTTCACAGAGAAAAAAACCATTGTGACCCAGGGATAATGGACACCTAAAACAAGTCTCCAGTAGCATACCCATAAGGCAAAATATTGTCATGTTTGATTAAAACTAGACAAAGGTGAGAACAGCATGACAAATGTGGAAGGAGACTTTTGCAAGTCTCAAACTAACATATAGAACCTTGCTACTCAGAGTCAAGGACCCGGGGCCTCTGCACCATCTGAGAGTTTATTAGAAATGCGCCATCTTGAGCCCCCATCCCTACCCTTACTGAATCATAATCTGAATCTTAATAAGATTCTCAGGTGATTCGGATGCACATCAAAGTTTGAGAGGCACAGATTACACAAGGAACTTTTGCAAATAAGACAGGGGCCTGGTGCAGCAGCTCACGGCTGTAATCCCAGCACTTTGAGAGGCCAAGGTGGGAAGACTGCTTGAACCCAGGAGTTTGAGACTAGCCTGGGCAACATAGCAGGACCCTGTCTCTACAAAAAAAAAATTTTTTAATTAGCTGGGAATGGGGTGCACACCTACAGTTCCAGTTACTCAGGAGGCAGAGACAGAAGGATGGCTTGAGACCAGGAGTTGGAGGCTGCAGTGAGTCATAAATTTGCTACTGCACTGCAGCCTGGGCAACAGAGTGAGACCCTGATGGAAGGAAGGAAGGAAGGAAGGAAAGAAGGAAGGGAGGGAGGGAGGAAAAGAAAGAGACAGGAAACCAAAAAGAAAACTACATAAGGAGCTTAAATTGCAGTCAAAGCACTGGAAACCTGAATGGCTAGCAAACATACAAAAAGATACCTTAGTCTACTAAAAATCAGGGAAATTCAAGTTACTGTATAAGATGCCACTTTATGCCTTATCAGTTTGGCAAAAATCAAAATGTCAGACATTGCTACATATCAACACAGTGGCAAACAAACAAGAATTCTCATGCACTGCTGAGAGGAGTGTACACTGGTCAGGTCATTCTGGAGAGCACCTGGCAGTCAAATTAAGGATGCATATATCCTGTGACCAGCAATCCTGCTCCTGGGGAAAGGCCCCCTGAAACAACCTTTGCACAAGTCCCTAAGGTTACACATAGGAGGCTGTTTCTTGCCATACTGATTCTGGTGGCAGGGAATCAAATCTATGTCGAAGTCGATCACTAGAGGATGGATTTGTAATCTATGGTGGTACACACCGTGCACTGCGCACCGTTTATATAACTTAGAAAGATATTAACACACACATTAACTGTGAGTTTTACAAGGAAGTATAAATCCAAAGATGTGGATCAAACACATTCAGAAGGAGAAAAAAGGGTGGGGAGAGGCAGCAGGAGACCAGAGTAAAGGGAGCAAGCAAAGGCAGGCTTTCATAACAGGCAGACGCAAAAGCAGAAAAGGGGCCGTGCCGTGGCCCAACAATCAAGGATGATTTGAGATGCTCAAAAAAAAATGCAAAAAATTAATTAATTAAAAGAAGCAGAGAAACAAATCGATCATGGCCACCACTCTGCACCATGAAATCCCTGGTTTCAAAAACATCTATCTTACAGGGCTGTGTGCCTTACAGAGACCTTTCCAATCTTAGCACATTTAGACTCACTTCGAGGAGGTGGAAGAGGGCTAAGACAGATATTTGAAACACTCATCCCCTCCGTCAATCATCTCCAGTGACTCACAGCTGCATCTCTCTCCCTATCAGTTAGAAGCCGCTTGTTCCCAGAGATTTGTCATAGCCTAACAATAGAAAATACTTGAGAAAATAAATATTATTCAAGATAGTGATACTTTTTTACCTGGCTGCCTAGGGAAATGAAGGATCGCCTACAAATAAATGTTGACATAAAAAGAAAGCTGTCCCTTCACATGCTCAATGGTTACTTTTTTTTTACCATTTTACATATAAACCTTTATTAGAATGTACCACGTATCTACCTGACTTCTGTATGAGACACTGCGGGAAAGCATCGTCTTTTTGTTCCATGACTTGAGCCTCTGAACAATTTGAACACTCATTATTTAACCTTCTGTTTTTCAGATGTTTTGTCACCTCTCCATATCCAGTTGCCACTTCTGTTGTGATTGTAGATGCTTCCAAAAATAACCCCGCTGTGTCCCACCCTACCTGCTGGTTTCTATCTGAGCTGGGAATACAATCAGTGGTGTTGAGGACGAAGCTTAACATGAGTGGTAAGGCCCAGGTGGGAGACTGAACAGGAAAATGCATGGCTTTAAACCAGAGCCTTTTGAGAGCTGCTTCAGATGGTGCAGGGGTGCTTTCCTCCTTCTGGATTTTACAGGCATGTTACGGAGAGGAAGACTGCCCAGGACTGGTAGCTGGAAAGACACGCAGGCTGTTCCAAACACTCTGGTTCTCTGCCTTGAAGTGGGTGAAGCCATAATTAAATCTGTCTCCTGAGATATGCAACCTGGAATTAGGGGCAAGTAAGGCTTTTGCTTTTGTTTTAGGATACGAAGGTTCTGCTGTTGAAATTTTTTTTTTTAAGTTTTCAAACAAAGTTTATTAGCAAGAAAAAGAGAAAAAGGAAGATTCATGGCAGAAAGACCTGCCATGGGCAAGGTTTTCAAAGCAGAAAAACTGTTGGAATTTTTGATTAGTTCATCAAGCAGGAATAATCAGAGTAACTTAGATTTTGTGAATATATCAAGCTGATTCATGCTTCCCATTAGAAACTGGCTCTCCCCTGTCACAGCTCTGGCCTGAGATCTTCCCAACTAACAAACTCCTTAAGGGCAGAACTATGTCTTACATCTTATTGTCTGAAAGACAGTGAATGTTTGCTGAATAAAATAAATTAATGAATGAATACATATACCTAAGATGACTGGGACTGTCTTCAGAAGATAAGTACTTTTGGTTATCAATACACTGTTATAGCTGAATTATAGGCATTACATCATTGCTCTGATACAAATTGGCCTGAATCTAAGATATCACTACACACCTAATGGAATGGCTGAAATTAAAGAAAATAACTAACAAGACTAAGGTCTGGCAGATGCAGAGAAACTGGAACTCATACATTGTTGGCAGGAATGCAAAATGATACAACGACTTTGGAAAACAGTTTGGCAGTTAAATAAAAGTTAAACAGGGCCAGGTGCGGTAGCTCACGCCTATAATCCCAGCACTTTGAGAGGCCTCGGAGGGAGGATCGCTAGAGCCCAGGAGTTCGAGACCAGCCTGGGCAACAATGCAAGCCCTCGTCTCTACAAAAAATCAAAAAAGTAGCTGGGCATGGTGTCACACACCTATAGTCCCAGCTACTCAGGAGAGGCTGAGGTGGGACGGTTGCCTGAGCACAGGCAGGCAGTGAGTCAGGATCTTGCCACTGCACTCCAGCTTGGATGACAAAGTGAGACCCCAAATCGAAAAAAAAAATAGCTAGTGTCAAATCAGTATAAGCAAAATCCCAAAATGCTAAAACAGACAGCTGAACTTTGGGCACATCTGTATGCTGGAGCACCAGTTTCTAGTCCAGAATACACCAAAAGAAATAGAAAACCTGTGTGCTCTGGATGGGCTTAGAGAGGAACACAGTAATAGTGGTCTTGTCTTCAAAATCATGGAACATACAGATTGAAACACAATAGCTTCTGAATAACTGAGGCAGAAAGAAAGAGCTGTTGCCCTTTCAGAGGAGCACCAACAGCTGTTATTTTTAGGATTCTGCATAGATTTCTTTTAAAGTCAACCTTCAGAAGCACCTATGAATTATGGCCTAATGTCATCTTTTTTTTTTATTTTAAAGATGTAGGGTACAATTCAGGGTTAGGTATATAAATGTTCACTATGCAGGTACCCTTATTGATGAGGTGCTAGTATCATTCTTACCTAACGATGTTATCTGGGTATCATTGGAGGTTGGGGATGGGAGGAGTGAAGCCAATTAAACATCTGTGCAAATTTTTTTAAAGTTAAACACACACCTAGCATATGACCCAGAAATCTCAGTCCTAAAATAAGTAAAACAATATGACTATATAAAAACCTGTACATAATTCATAATTGCCCAAAATTGAAAACATTCAAGTGTCTATTAGCTGGTAAATGAAAAGAAATTGCACTATAACCATACAATGAAATACTATTCAGCAATAAAAAGGAATGGACTACTGATACATGCAACAAAAAGGATGAACCTCAGAAGCAACAAGCAAAGTAAAAGAAGTCAAACTAGAAAGGCTAAGCACTGTACCATTTCATTTATATGACATTTTGGAAAAGGAAAAATTATAGAGAGCAAAAATAGATTAGTGGTTGCCAGGGGCTGAGGAGCAGGAAAAGAGGATTGATTACAAAAAGAAACAATAGCCGGGTGCGGCGGCCCACTCCTGTAATCCCAGCACTTTGGGAGGCTGAGGCAAGTGGATTGCCTGAGCCCGCAGGTTCAAGACCAGCCTGGGCGACTTGGCGAGACCATGTCTCTACAATAAAAAATCAAAACTTAACTGGGCGGTAATGTGCGCCTGTAGTTCCGGCCACTTAGAAGGCTGAGGCAGAAGGATCGCTGGAGCCCAGCAGGTCGACACTGGGGTGGCCATGAGCATGCCATTGAGCCCAGCCAATCCCAGCACTTTGGAAGGCCAAAGCGGGAGGATAGCTTGAGTCCAGAAGTTTGAGACCAGCCTGGGCAACATAGCAAAACCTTGTCTCTACAAAAAAAAAAAAAAAATCAAAAAACTAGCCAGGCATGGGGGCACACACCTGAAATACCAAATACTCAGGAGGCTGAGGTGAAAGGATCACCTGAGCCCAGGAGGTTGAGGCTGCAATGAGCTGTGATCATGCCACTGCGCTCCAGCCTGGGTGACGAGGGAGACTCCCAACTCAAACAAAAAAGAGGTACAAGGGAACTTTTTGGCATGATGGAAATATTCTTACATCTTGATTGTGGTGGGATGGCTACATGTTGTACAGGTTTGTCAAAACTCAGAGAACTGTACCTAAAAAGAGTGAGACATGTAAGCCTGTCAGAAGCTGAAGACACAAAGGTATAGACAGCACGTGGTCCCTGCCTGCATGGAGTTTATGCTCTGTGGGAAAGACAAACATTGAGCAAGCAATTACAAATGAATAAAGGAGAAGCAGAGTGCTATGGAAGCTCACACCCCACACCTACTCAAAATGCTATGGTGTGAAGTTGACAGTCATGTTAACATCAACTATCAAGGTCAAATCTATAAGTATACATAGTCAGTAGGAAGTACAAGCTAGAAAGCACTGGGATTTCTGATACTATGTGTGTGTGAGTGTGTGTGTATATATATATATATATATATATATTAGTATAAGTACAGTGGTCATTTTCCAAGACCAAACAGGTTCTAATAAATAACTTTTTTCTAGTACATTAACGAATTTACATGAAAAAATATTACCTTGGCTTTAAAGTTCAATGAAATAAATTATATACTTATTTGACCATCTTCATTTTATTTTATTTTATTTTTTTTTTTTTTTTGAGTTGGAGTCTCACTCTGTCGCCCAGGCTGGAGGGCAGTGGCATGCTCCTAGCCACCACAGCCTCAACCTGTTGGGCTCCGGCGATCCTTCCACCTCAGCCTTCCAAGTAGCAGGAACTACAGGCAAGCGCTACCACGCCCGGCTAATTTTTTGATTTATTGTAGAGATGAGGTCTCACCAAGTTGCCCAGGCGGGTCTCGAACCCGCGGCCTCAGACAATCCACTCACCTCAGCCTCCCAAAGGCACGGGATTACAGGCTGAGCCACCGAGCCCAGCAGAGCTGTCATTGTTATTTGTTGAGGTCTGACAATTAAGTTTGCAAACGTGCCGCTGTGCATGTACATTGGAAGCACTGTGCAAATAACTGTATTGGAACACTCTCCCTCACCTGATCTGGCTCCCAGTGACTTATTTTTTAACCTGAAGATAAAGGAAATATTGATAGGAAGAATATTTGAAGA
>CAUYQG010203516.1:0-17890 GCA_963574415.1 Tarsius wallacei | reverse complement strand
TTTAATTCTGTTTTTCAGGGAAGGTGGGGTTGCTTTTGCTTCACTTGTGCAATCTTCTGTTCTTCCTTATGAGGGTCCTCTGGCTTTGTTCACTTTTGAGGTTGGAGTGTGGGCTGCGGGCTGTACTTTTTGCAGTTTTGATGTTTAGTTGAGAGGGAAGCTGTGATTTCAAATCTGTATGCCAATTTCAGCATCCCCCTATTGGTGTATGAGCCCACTGGAACTTATTTCCCACCGTTTTACAATCTTTCTGTGCAGCAGAATGTAGGTTTGGCCCCTCAGCCTCCGAAGGCACGGGATTACTTTGAGCTATAACCTGAGACATCTTCTGCTTAGTTCCCAGGGGAGTGGCTTTGTGTTCTGTTTAGTGACGTTACCTTGGGAACCCAGGTGGATACTGCTTGTAGGTGGGCGGGGCAATGCAAGTCTCTGCCTGGAGAGTGGCTGAAATGATAGGATCCGTTTTCTCTACTCTTTGGGTCCCTGGGCAATCGAATATGATGGTCTGTTGTAGCGTGATAGGGTGAGCCTCCCGGGGATCAGCTGCACAGCTGGTTGCTCCACTTGGGGCTCCAGAGCTCCAGATTTCAGAGCCCGAAGCTCCAAAGGGCAGGTGGTGAGCGGCAAAAGTGGCCCCGCCCCACTGCCAGCGTACTTCAGTCAGAAATGGAATCAGTCTCTCCAAGGTGCGGGTGCCCAGAGCCTCTCAGGGTGACCGGAGGCTTGGTCTGGGCTTGATGCAGCCAGGGAGGGAGCTGAGACCCAAGCCTTCCCACCTGCGAGGGAGCAGCCAGGACACAATAGCTGTCCCTGCATGGGACTGGGGGGTCCCTGAGCCTCTGACCAATGTGTCCAGCTGTGGGCTAAGGGTTAGGGAAAGGGGGGCAAGAGTCTTTTTGGGGAACTCACATTCGGAGAATCTCACAGTTCCACCTATGTCGCCGTCATCTTAACCAGAACTCTGTTATTCCCCTGTGTGTCTCTGGATGATGTGTCTTCCAAAATATCCTGCATGGAAGTCAATTCCTTGGGTTTAATTTGAGATTCTCAGTCATGACACCAGTGCCAGGGTTTGAGGTCTCAGTAGGTGTGCTCCCACTGCAGAGCGCTGCACAGTTCGCACGGTCACCACATGCCTGCTCTATAAATTTTCTTTATGATTATGTCTGTTAACTGCTTTTGTATGTCATCATCATTTGTACAGCCCCCAACTGACATGTCAAGACCAAGATGATTAGGTTTTCAAAAAGGCATCAGTGCCTGCTGCAGATAAGTGCACAATACCTAAGAAGCCAAATTTAATGCAAATGTCTTTGCTTGAGGAATGTGGACAATCAACCAGTGGCTAGGGGCATGTTGTCTGTGAAGTACATCTACAGAAGAACACTTGCTAGTAGGGTTCCTTCAAGACACTTCCCTGAATTATTTCATCAAGGTGAGGACAGTTCCTTGTTCTCAAAGAAAAAAAAAGATACTCCAGAGATATATGTATATATTTGTTTTCTTATTTATTTATTAGTTTACTTATTTATTTGTTTATTTACATTTTGAGTAGGAGTCTCACTCTGTCACCCAGGCTGGAGTGCAGTGGCACACTCATGGCCACTGAAGCCTTGACTTGCTGTGCTCAGGTGATCCTTCCACCTCAGCCTTCCAAGTAGCTGGAACTACAGGTGTGTACCACCATGTCTGGCTAACTTTTCTTGAGTTATTATTGGGATGAGGTCTCGCCAACTTGCTGAGGCTGGTCTCAAACCCCTGGGCTCAGGTAATCCTCCTACCTATGCCTCCAAAAATGCTTGGATTACAAGTGTGAGCCACCGCACCCAGCCACATATTTGTTTTCTTCGTCTGCAATGCCTCTGCCAAACTCACCATTCTATGAACTTAGGGAATATCTTATTCATTGTCATGATATTCCATCTCCTAAGGAATCTGTATTCTCCAAGTTAAAATGCAGAGATACTCATGACATTCATTGCTGTTATTATGAAACCCATCATTTTCCAGCAATTGGCCTGAAACAAAGGTGAAAGGTCTTTTGAACTGTCAACTGAGTGATTCAACTTTGTGGAGCTAGGGTAACATCCTCCAGGATGTCATATGTGGGCTCTATCAGCAACCACTTTATGATGCTATTTCTTTCATAATTTGTAAATCCAGGAAGCAGGGGATAAAAAGGAGTGGCTCTTCTCACCATTACTGCTAGAGATTCAGTGACAATGTCATTGCTGCCCATATTCCTCATTTTGGGGCTCTACTAGTCAAGTTTTAGTTTACAAGTGAGAAATGTTTCTACAAAGGCCTACAGCATTAGGTCCATTCAACTCAAAGTCGAGACTATTACCTAGCTTCTTTGGGTTCCTCATATTAATCAACAGACAAAGAGATGATTGGTGTTCTTCCCGTGGAGACTGATTCTGGTTATCAAGGAAAAATTGGGTTGCTAAGACACAATGGGATTAAGAGAATTGTATATGAAATGCAGGTGATCCTTTGGGTTGCCTTTCAATATTCCCATTCCCAGTGGGAAAAGTCACTGGAAAATGAAAACAATGTAATACTGGGGACTCCTCTGGACAAAACCAAATCATAACGAGTCAAGGTACTTGCTAGGGACAAAGGATAGTAGAATAAGGTAATTATAAATACTATGTATGTCTCCATGACCAACAGCAGAAATGAGAACTGTAGTAAGTATTTTTCCTTATTTTCTAAGCAAATACTTGTGTATATATTAGCTTTCTTTCTTTTATCCTCTTACATTTGCCTAATATCTAACATAAAAAGATTAAGAGTAGTTAATATTGTACAATTTAATTTACTTTGTATTTAATGATGTCTACTGAATAAGATATCAGAGACTGAATGTGACTCAGGTAGAAGAGAAATGAACATCACTCAAGAAAGAATAAAAGCAGGTTACCAGGCACGAGGTAGATAATGTGTTTCACTCATCTGCTGGTTTGAATTTTAGTGTGGGTCAGCATATGGCCCGTAGCACCTCCAATTCCTGCCACATCTTCCTAGCATTTTGACTTGTGGGTCAAATGCATATTTTTAAAATTATTATTTTTTATTTTTAGATGGTAACTAACTTTATTTGATCATCATGCTATGCATACTTTTTATTTTTATTTATTTAAAGTTGTAGGGTACATATGAGGATTTACTACAAAAGCAAATTGCATGCAGATAAGGTTTGGACTTCCAGTCCCCAGTGTGTTGCCATGTGCCTTCTCTCCCATCCTTCCTCCTATAGCAGTGTCCAGCACCTGCTCTTCCCATTACCGTGCTCATGTGACCAGCGATCAGGGCCTGCTGTGGGTGAGAACATGCGGTATTCAGTTTTTTGTCTGTTAGTATGATGGTCTCCAGCTATGTCCACGTTGCTGCAGAGGACGTGCTCTTCTTCTTTATGACTGTGTAGTATTCCATCGTGTTTTTGGCTATGCTGAAGGACACTGCCTTCCTCCTAGAGATCAACCCATCATCAAATTTGGAGACTGAGAGGCAGTTAGAGACCCAATTGAGATCCAGTCCATCCACATGGATTTCATTCATCCTCACGGTTTCCTTTCAGTCTTTACTGTCCCCACGGCATGTCAGTCCTTCCTTCTCGACAGCCTGCCCAGCTGACTTTGGGCAGCAGCATCTGACAGAGAAAAAACGATCTCCCCTAGACTGTTTAACTAGCTTCCTGAATTGTGTGAGATAAATCACTGCAATCAGTCGTACGTGAATGCTCCAGTAGTTTGCTTCTGTGAGTGAACACTGTCCGAAAACATTAGTGGCAGATTCAGTAGGAGAAAACGTTTTTTTTAAGTTTTAGATTTTTGTTCTTTTGTAAGAACCGGGAAACCACACCTAATATTGATATGTGTGTATCAGTTTATTATTCTCACACATTATAGGCCATTATTGCTTATCCACGGTATTTTATCAATTTTTAAGACAGCAAAATACTGTGAATTTTGCTATCATTCAAGCAAATATGATGCTTGCACAGCTGTGGGAATCACATTTTAACTAGAATTGACAAAAGCCAATTACTTCACTTCATTAAAAGCCTTAAGGCTCTTCTCACCACTTTAAAAAATGCACGAGTTGGGCCAGGCTCGGTGGCTCAGCCTGTAATCCCGTGATTTGGGAGGCCGAGGTGAGTGACCCACCTGGGCAACTTGGCGAGCCCTCCTCTCTACAATAAATCAAAAAAATTAGCCGGGCGTGATAGTGTGCACCTGTAGTTTCGGCTCCTTGGAAGACTGAGGCGGAAGGATCCCTGGAGCCCAGCAGGTCGAGGCGGCGGTGACCGGGAGCGGCCACTACACTCCAGTCTGGGTGATGGAGTGAGACTCCAACTCAAAATAAATAAATAAATAAAAATAAAAAATGCATGATTAATTATTTTATAAATTTTCTATGAATGATCAATTCTGCCACTTTAAAATAGTTTGTAACTTGGAAATGTATTTTAGTCTTTAAGTGCTCTTTAAAGTTTTAAGCCTTATTTCCATTCTCGTTATTGGCTTGTTCATTCTACTTTGGAAAAATGAATATACTCTAGAGAATGCTATCTTAACTCTGGTCATTTGTACAACAAAACATTTTCAACATTTAATTTATTTTTCCCTCTCTAAGTATGTCACCCTGTGTAAACATGTTATTAATGACCAGATGAAGTCATAAGAGTAAAAATATGGAGTTGGCACCTGACAGCATTTATCTTTTCCAGCTCAAGATTATATTTCCTTCCAGATTTGAATTATAGTAAGAACAGATGGACAGTGAGCCAATAAATGGTCTCTTATTACATGAATTATCTTATAAAGCACAATGAACTCATAAATATTTTAATTTGAAATTCTTAGGCAATAGCTGCATTCTGTCCACATGTACTGTTGTTACATGGGAACTATACAATTCAGATTTTTTAAAAAAACAGTATAATACGAAGAGAGAAAGACCCAGAAGATAATTACAATGCCACATGTTATGAAAGAAGAAAATAGTCAGGCTCGGTGGCTCAGCCTGTAATCCCATGCTTTGGGAGGCTGAGGTGAATGAATCTCCTGAGCCCACGGGTTTGAGACCCGCCTGGGCAAATTGGCGAGACCTCATCTCTACAATAAATCAAAAATTAGCCGGGCGTGGTAGCACCAGCCTGTAGTTCCAGCTACTTGGAAGGCTGAGGCGGAAGGATCGCAGGAGCCCAGCAGGTCGAGACTCCGATGGCTGGGAGCGTGCCACTGCACTCCAGTCTGGGCGACAGAGTGAGACTCCAACTCAAAAAAAAAGAAAAAAAAGGAAGAAGAAAATAAAAAATAACTTGTTTAAAAAACACAATCATATATGTTACTGCTACTTATTGTACAGAAACCATCTTTATATATCAAAATAATAAGGATACAGTCACCAACTGATTATTTATTAAATCTATATAATCTCTTTAAGGGCATTAAAATAATGACTTTCAATTGACAAATATTCTGCAATTGATTGCACTTAGAAATATATCACATGTAAGTACAATTGCAAATATTAAGTGCCATATTATATGTAATGATTCAATAATATCATATAGCAAATGCAACCACTGGATTTATTTTTCTAAAATTATCTTTAAAAATACATACAGACTAAAGAAATGATAAGAATGCCTAAGATGCTTATGAAATGAATAGAATTGTAATTTGTATCACTTTATACTTAAAATTATTTTTTAATAAAAGGGTCCTTATTTCCTTGTCTAATAAATATGTATGGTAGTTCCTTAACATGCACATAAAAACAATCTCAATCATCTGTTGTTCACCGAAGATATTATAATTAAGAGAGATTACTTCAATAATATAAGTTTTTATTAATTTTATATTCCCTCTCATGGCAACTTTCCTTCCAGTTCCTTTCAGTGGAAGGAGTGTACATCTTCCCTTCTTTAGAGCTTGAAACAAGAGTCACTTTGCTAAAGATAATGTAAGCATTCATCACCTGATGTCATGTTCAACAGAAACTTTTAAGAACTATCTTGTAGTTTTGCCAAGTTTCATCTTTTCCACTGCCTTGAGAATAGCATATCATGGATAAAGACTACTCTACTTCCCTGGATCCACGAATGAAGAAGATATGTAAAACAAAATTGAACAGAGACAAATAGAACCAAAGTCCTGTCCTGGATAAATCCAATGAGAAAAAAATAACTATTTTTGTTGTATAACACTGTTACTAAATCATTTGCTAGCAAACATTCCCATTTTATTGGAATTTTTATTAGAATTCATGGTAGATTTTCTCTCCTGTAATCTTTTGTTTGTTTGTTTGTTTTGGAAAGCAGGATTTATGGAGAGGACAGAAAAGCTCCCACAGTGGGAGGGGACCTGAGAGGATTACCCTGTAATCTGTTTATATGATTTTTCCTTTTTGTTTTCTTATTGACTGGTTTATGCTAATATAATTCCTGAGTTAAAACAACACTGCTGGAATAAACATTACCTAGTTATAGTATAATATTATTTTAATATTAAAAATAAAAAGCTGAATTATATGTGATAATATTTCATTTGGAACTCTCTATATAGTAATAAGTTAAATTAGGTTTGTGGCATAAAATATGGTGATAATTATTTTGTAATATTATATTCCCTGAATAATCATAATTCTATGGTTTCCTAAAGGTAACTGGGAAATTTGCTAAAATGTTTTAAGATGGCAGCCTAAGAAGAGGCTATAATCTTCCTCACCTTTTCCATATTCTTAGAAAATTATGAGAAAATAATGTAAGACCAAAAGATAAACTCTTGAAACAAGAATAACAATTAACAGTTCAAACACCATGAAAGTGTAATGCATATGTAAAAAATGATCAATATATGAGACAATACAGGAAAGTCACCAAACAGGGCAAGGGCAAAAAGACAAAACCACAAGACTGTTTTATGCAAAGAGGTGATGGATGCTACAAACTGATGGAGCCGGAGGCACCAAAACAGAATTAGCTAAACAAGTGCATTTCAGGTGTATGTTTCCAAAAAGGAACAATGGGTGAGTTATCTCAGGCAGGAGAGGCAGGACAGCGTTGTGGATGGCAGAAAATAGGAAGAATAGGCAGGACCCATATATAAAAGGCTGGCATTGAACATACTAACAGCTACTACCTTCTTGTTTTCTCTGTAACTAAGCCAAAATCCATTTCTTTCTTTCTCTCTCTCAACAGTCTGTAGAAAAAGATACAAAAAACAGTCAATATGGGAACTTAACTGCAAAGATGAACACACAATTAAGACTCTAACAGAGAAAGAAATCAAAGACAGATGAAAACCTCAACATATGGATACTTCTAAACATCAAAAAATGTTAACAAAGGAGGCAGATTTGGTTATTCAAAGCAGAGTAATTTATTAAACATAGTAGCCAACAATGATAATTTTCTTTGTGGCTAGAAACTTTCTAAGTCTTCATATGTTCTCTCAATTGGGTTACATAAAGAAGAAGACCACAGTCATAAAATAAGAATTGTTAGCAGAGGGAAATAATAGACATCTCAAAAATAAAATTGTTGTTAGAATTAAAAATAAAAGGGCAGGATGGACTGAAAGTAAAAGTAAATTAGATTCTGAAGATCTTGTTAACGAGTTCAGAAAGCACTACAGATGAAGAAAAAGGTGGGAGACGTGAAGAAGGTCTGTAAAACATGAAGGATGCACCCGATAGTTCAACGTCTGACTAGCGGGAGATCAGGAGGAGCACATGTGGCATCGAAATAGACAATACAACAGATAACTTAGAATGGAAGAATGAGTACTTTGATGAAAATAATCCACTCTACCCTGAGGAGAATATGCTAAACAAACAAAAACAACAACAAAAACCTAGAAAATTTAGACATGGTGATAAAGAGTAATTTACCAGAAATAAAAACAAAACCTTAAAAGTTTCCAGGGCAACATGAAGACAGGGTACAGGAACAAACTGGCAATGGAACAGCATCTTCAAGCAGAAGGAATACAAAGGCTCGAAGACTATTAGGTAAAAGATTTGCAGCCTTAAATTTACTTATTAGCAACAAAAGGATTAAAAATCAGTGAACTATCTTTCATATTAAGTTAGGAAACAAACAACATAAATTCATTTGGGATGTAAGAAGAAATTAACATAGAAATGAATGTAATAAAATGAAAAATAGAGTTAATAAAAACAGAAATCTTAAAAAGTAAAATAATAATATATACAAACTTTCTAAAGTATGAAACCCACCCTCCAAATAAAAAAGAAGGAAGGAACAAATGATTTTAGAGATAAATGTGTGGCATGACTATAGATGCCAAGATGACTAAGCTAATTGTTAGAAAATAATATGGACAATTTAACAAATTTTATTTCTGGGAAATACACATGATACAAAATGGATTTAGGACCAAAGAAGGAGAATAAAAGTGAAATCGAACTGTAATCTCCTGAGACATTAAAATGTTAGGTAAAGATTCACCAGCCCAGAACACTTTCTATTTCATCATTCAGATCTCAAAGCAAACATGACTTTTTTGGGGACTTTCTTGATTTTGGGAAGGAACTCACTTGCCTCGCCTTAGCTCATGATATACTTAATTTTCTCATAGATCTTATCAGGGCTTAATAAATTGTTATGCTCCTGTGTTATGTTTTGACTTGATAGTAGCTATTCAGTAAGTTGTTTGCTGTCTAATTAACTGGCTGACTGATTTATTAATCCCCGTTTATTTTCTGATTCTTTATTATTTGTTTTGTTGTTTTCCTCTTTCTCACTTCCTATCATTTGATTTCTGTGTTTTACTTTTCTTCTTCATACTGAATTGCAAATTAACCAGATAGGACATTTCTTCCAGTGACAATTTTAGGGACAAATTCTAACAAACCTTCAAGAAACAGAGTGGCTGTTTTATACTTACTCTTTTAGCATTGCAAAAGAAGAGGTTAAAGATTTACCTTTCTCCATCCAGCATCTTTTTTCCTTTATGTTTGTATGGATCAAGCATTGTCCCTAACAGTTAAGCTCAAAATCCGTAAAATCTCAAACAGGCATCCCATGAACTGTTATAAATAGATGAATGACAATCTAAGTGACAGTACCTGCAGATACACAAAAATAAGGGCTGGGGAATGTCAGCATGGAACAACAAGACCAGGTACTTGTGAATTACCAGGAGAACTGTTAAATGGTCAAAGAAAAGTGTTGTGAGAGATAGGATGCTTTAGTAAGATGCAGCCACGGGCGGCAGGAAGGTAAGTTATCGGGGGTTGGATAAGTTATCAGAGTTTGGGGCTGAGAGGTGAGAGAGTACATGGGGAGCAAAGACACTTACCTAGGTTGAGATATCATGAAATAGCATCAATTTCCTGCCCTGAAATGTTGACACTCAGACCCTTTGCCCTGTGATTGCCTCATGGTTCAAGATCTTATTTTATTAATCATTAGTTAATGAATTTGCTAAAGGTATAATAAGTCAATGAGGTCAGTATTGAAAAAGAATTTCATGAGTCATGCATGCTGCAATTTTTCAAAGCCCTTTTCTCATAAAGCCAGTAAAGTCATTATATCACCTTTTTAAAAATAATCAGAATAGACTGGGTGCATTGGCTCACACCTGTAAACCCAGTGCTTTGGAGACAGAGGCAGGAGGGCTGCTTGAGCCCAGGAGTTTCAAACTAACCTGGCCAACACAGTGAGACCCAGTCGCTACAAAACATAAAAATGAAGAAAAATTGAGGTATTCACATTCTTTTCCCTTTTCTAAAGTTAATAACCATCACAGCCAACTCAAACCCTGACAATAGTTCAATTCATCTAACTTTTTAGACCACGGTTACATTTTTTAATGGACAGAAGAATGAGGTGACTTTTTTTCTTGTAGGTATAAGCATGTTCTAAGGAGGTGTGTTTTGCATTTAATTTTGAATGTTTGCATAAAAGACGGGTGCTGTGCTGTGATTTGGAGATAGGTAACAAAGCGTGCTTTCTTTACTTTAGATAAGTGGCAGCTGCGAAACGAGCCCTCTGGCTGCTGGGAAAGTAATTGACTTAGGGCCCCAGCGGCTGCACTCTAAATCTACCAGCACCCAGTTGATGCCAAGATCACACTTCCAGCAGGTTGCTACCCCCAGGCAGTGACTGAGCACAGCACGAGACTGCAGCATGACTGTTCTCTGGGGGGTACTTTTAGCTGAGGGACCCGGTGATACCCTTGATGAAATTTCTCAGAACGGCACTACAGGGGAAGATGTTTTTCTGTGCAACCTTCCTTCTTTCTCTCTTCCATGTGGATAAAAAATATGCATTGATGATTTCCTGTGGCTCCCTCCTCACCCTCACAGGCAGTGCCAATAATAAATCTCTTGCACATGTAATTATTCCTTGGTATCTGCTTCTCAGAGAATCCACACTAACAGCAGATCCTAAAATTTCTTTAAACATAGGTTTCAAACTTGTCTTTGGTAATATTTCTGGAAAAGTTTGCTCTTGCTTTTTTTTCCTTTTCTATATGTATGTTTTTAAAATATGTAGAGATGGGACTTCACTACCATGCCCAGGCTGGTCTGGAGCTCTCAGTTTCAAGGGATCCTCCTGTCTCAGCCTCCCAAAGTTCTGGTATTACAGGCATGAGCTATCATGTCCAGTCCTCACTTTTTTTTTCTTATAACAAATTATATTGGGTAAAATCACCTTAGCTTTTGAAACTTAAGTAAGAAATGATTAACCCTTCAAAATAAAATTTGGTACACTATTCCTTTGATGTACTATGCACATCAGTGAGTGTGTTCTGCTTTTCTGGAGCTAGACCAGTGTTATTTTTAAATAATTCAGTAAACCAATGCCAGAAACAAACACCTTTAAAAGCATATGCAAGGACACAATTCTTCCTCTTTTTAAAATTGTGATGGAATCACTTCAACATTACATGGGTTCCCATGCCTCCTGGGAACCGAGGCATGTACATATTCTTTAAAAATATGAAAATATTGACTGGGAATTGTGTGAGCCATTGGACCAACAATTGTAACACGGAATCAAGGGTTGAGTGTAAAACATTGTTTCAGATGTGAGAAATACCCATGGCTGCCTGAAACCACTGTAGGGCTCAGGACTTTTTTTTTTTTTGCTTTTTCTACTTTGCAGATATGTGCCACCCTTCAACAAGTGGCTTTCGTTGGGTCCCTGGGGAGGAAATACTTTGAGCAAGAGCAGAGCGTTTTGGCTTTTCCTTCTGACTCTGCATCAGCAGCAGGCAGGACTTTCCTTCCATTGCTGGTCCTCAAGCTCTCCTTTCCTTGGCTTCTCCATTTTTCCTACATTGTTTACCAAAAAAGGATAGAAGGGAAGGAATTCTAAGGGCAAATGCCTTGAGCACTCCTTGAGCATCCTGTGACCCTGTAGGAGCCTGGCTCCAACTTTGACTTTAATTTTCTCATATTTTCTCTTTGAGAATTCTACCAAAAAAAATCCTTTTATACATTCCCACAGGACTAATACCAATAACAAAATAATCTGTACCTTCAGGCAGAAACCATCCACAGATTCACGCTCCTCCCAACAAAAAATAGTGTATGTGAGGGTGTTTAGGAGATCTTTCTGAGGTCAGAGAGAGAGTGGCTCGTGGGGCATCAAAATGGATGCTTTGATGCGAAGCAGGAGAAACAGAAATGGTGTGAGCAGGGACAGAACCACACAAACCCCAGAAAAAATGATGCCCCCCCCAGGGAAAGAGCGCACTAGGCTGTGGGTAACCGCTTTAGGGAAACATGAGAATGAAATGATCCAGGCAGGAGGCCTGGAAAAGCAGAATGAAACGATAAGGTACATTGAAGGACTAAAGCACTAGTCTTCACCAAGTGCGGTGGTTCAGCCTGTAATCCCAGCACTTTGGGAGTCCGAGGCAAAAGGGTTGCCTGAGCCCAGGGGTTCGAGACCAGCCTGGGGAACTTGGTGAGACCTCGTTTCTCCAATAAATCACAAAAACTAGTCGGGCATGGTGGCATGCGTCTTTAGCTCCAGCTACTTGAAAGGCTGAGGCGGAAGGATCGCCTAAGTCCAGCAGGCCGAGGCTGCAGTGGCCTTGAGCATGACATGCACTCCAGCCTGAGTGACAAGAGTGAGACTCCAACTAAAAAAATAAAATAAAGTAAAATAAAGCACAAGCCTGAGTGCTTTTACATAAACTACCCGAGTCTTAACAGAAGAGGGAGGCCTTGAGCTGAGAAACCTAGACACGTACTCCAAACTCTTCTGTGCTGATAGCTTTCACCTCTCACCTGCTGAGGTGTGATAGCTGTTCCATGGGGAAATTTACTCATAACAGGTGGAAGTGGGGACAGAGTGATGAGGGCAGGGATGAAAACAAACAGATGAACTCTCTGTACACTTGTCTATGTCATTTTGACTCATGAATCCTACAAACAATTCCTTGAAATTAAAAACAAAGGGAAGCAAAATAAACCCAATCATATATCAATTTGAAAGTAACCACACAAAGAGTGAGACTTTACAGCATAGACCCTTGACTGTCCATCCTTAGTTAAAGGCGTTATAAGCACAAAAACAAGTAAAAGGGATTATTCATTTCATTCAGTAATTAACAGTAGTGTTATCTTAAGAATATTTCTTTTATATAGTGAGTGTTGACAAAGGACCATAAAGGCTGTGGATGAAAAACAAAGATCTTTATTTTCTTCAAGACAAAAAACAAAAACAAAAGAAACAGGTGTCAGGTGTGGTAGCTCACGCCTGTAATCCCAGAACTTTGGGAGGCTGAGGAGGGAAGATTACTTGAGCCCAGGAGTTGGAGACCATCTTGGGTAACATAGTGAGACTTTATTTTTACAAAATATAAAAAAAAATTAGCCCGGCATGGTGTGTGCGCCTATAGTCTTAGCTACTCGGGAGGCTGAGGAGGAAGGATGATCTGAGTCTAGGAGGTCAAGGCTGTGTTGAACCGTAACTGTGCTAATTCACTTCCGCATGGAAAACAGAGTGAGATCAAAATTAAACAAACAAACAAACAAACAAATAAATAAACAAAAAAAAGTCATTCATGGTTAAGCTTGCTTTCTAATGAAGATATTCAGTACCCAACACCATATCAAATCTGCCAATGTGTATCTGGTTATTATTGAAAGCAATAAAATGAATGTGTAGTTTGAGCATAATTTGCAGCTTTTGTCCCTGTGACTGCAAGGTGAGGGTTAAGCTTGCTTTCTAATGAAGATATTCAGTACCCAACACCAAATCAAATCTGCCAATGTGTATCTGGTTATTATTGAAAGTAATAAAATGAATGTGTAGTCTGATTGAGCATAATTTGCAGCTTTTGTCCCTGTGACTGCAAGGTGAGGGTTGGGGGAGTGTTAGCTAGTAGGTCTAAGTGATGCTGCCTGGCTATAGCTAAATAGTTTAGAGGTAGTCCCTGACCTAAGATACAGGCATCAATTTTTCTTTTATGCAATGTAAAATTTTATTTTACACAAAGCCAGGAAGCCTTTGGAATGACTGTCATGAACATTGCTGAGGTCCATGAAAGTGTTCTGCCTTTCTGGTTATTCACTATTCCACTGGACTTTTGAGATACCAAATCAGTTTTCTTTTTACAAAAATGAATTAAAATTGATTTCTGTTGCTTCTAATCTAAATATATTGGGGGTGCCTAAAATATACACACATTTTAACAGATGTTACCGACGTAGTACTTTTAGTTCGCTGTAATCAGAAGTGTCTGGATGCTGATGGTAACCCCTTTGAGCACCTCTTGTAATTGCAGAAGTCAAACATGACTTGTATTCATCTTTTATTCATATTCATCAGTATATATTGAGTATTACAGGTTTTTTTTCCTTTCTTAAAAAGAGCATATGTATTTTTGGCACCCTCTGTGTGTTGTATTTACTTGGGAATAGAAAAGAGATTATAATCTGGAATGCATGAAATGGCAAGCCACCAGTGTATTCAGTGAGGGAAGCTTTTAATAGTAAAAAAAAAAAAAAAAGAAAGAAAAAAAAGAAAGAAAAGAAAGAAAAAGAGAGAGAGAATGAGAGAGAGAATAAGAGAGAGAGAGAGAGAGAGAGAGAGAGAGAGAGAGAGAGATCTGCATAAGCTGTTTAAAAAGAGTTCCTTGGTTCCAGAAGTTGAAAGCCAGAATTGTAAATTCATTGGTGGAGATGCCCTTACTGGGCACGTGTTCTTCCTTGAACATCTATCTGAATTACTGCAGTCCTGAAGAGTGTCTAGTGATAAACCTTATCAAAGCAGGAGGCACATGAAGGACCTTGGAAAGAGTTTTTGAAAGTTTTGGAAGCAGTTCTGATCTCAGGCATGTAAAAGTGAACCTCCTTTCCTTTAGGCCTTCCTCGTTCTTGTTCTGACAAAAGTGATTTCACCTTGGCATCTACAAATTTCACACTTCTGCTTTTCATATGGAAGACCTTGTGTAATGTAGTACACACCCTCCCGTTCCCCATCCCACTCCAAAATTGCATCCTTGACTGAATGATGACATGGAGGTGCCAATGTCATCGAAAGAAGTTGGTGCTTACATTTTCCAAACCAAGGAACATGTCATATCATGCAGACTAGCAGAGGAATCACTAGATTTTGGTAGGAGGCATAAGAAGGAGAGAAAAGAATATTCTAAGTCAGAGTCTTTCCACAGGAAAAGCAAGACAGGGCAGAATAAACTGTTTAAAATCTGGTCATTTTAGCACTTTAAATGGCTATTGGGCTATGGGATAGTCTCCCATGGGCCATGGCCATGGGATCAAGGGGAAATAGTGGCTTGGTGTGTGAGTATTTCATTAAGAGGAGGTTGGGTGCTTTAGCCTTAGAATTGGTTGATTTGCATGTGAAAGACTTTCTTCTGGCCAAGCCCTGTGTTATCTTTGATAATTGACCTGCCCTGGGAACAGCAGTCTCTATGACCCAATGATGGATATTTAGAATTTCTACTATTGAGTTCTATGAAAAGATTTCAAGGGTTCACGAATTCCCAGCAATTATATGCAACTGCACGTATGTCAGTTTGCGTATTTTTTAATAGTAGTGAGCACATAGTCTTTTATGTATAGTAAAATATCTGAATAATTCAAGTACGTTTAGGAAGAAAAAAACAGAAGAAAAACACTTCTAGAGCAGCAATGCTTGTACTTTTTTGCTTTCAGGGATCTTTTTTATACTATCAAAAATGAATTGTTTCAATAAGCCTTTAGGTAGATTGCTTCTATCTATATTGACTACATTAGAAATGAAAACTAATAAATATTGAAATGTTAATTTATGAATTCATTTAAAAAGAATAATAAACCAACTACATATTAGCATAATTAATATATTTTTATAAAATTACTAACATTTGCAAAACCAAAGAGGACATTAATGAGAAGGACAGCAATGTTTTACAATTTTGCAAATATTTTTAATGTTTGATTTTATAGACTAGATCGTCATATATTCTTCTGCATTCATCTTTTCAATATCACACATCCTTCTGGAAAATTCCACTGTACACTTTTGAGAGACTGAAAAGGAAAATGACAAACAATTTGTTAATATTACTTTTAAAATACTTTTGACTTCACAAACTTATAGAAAAGATTGCAGGAAACCCTAGGAGTTTCCAGACCACATGATGGGAAATACTTGTTAGCGTTTTGCAAATATTGCAGCTCTTGAGCTCAAATAATTATAGTCTGCACCTAGGTGTGATAAACACTAGGAATTGGTAATATCGAGGTTACACTACTTATATTCTCTGATAAATCTCTTGAGAACACATAATTCTTATACAGGTTATGTACTTGTATAATGAGTAATATTACAATATTAGCAATAAGTAATATTATTATAGCCACTCTGAAGGTCATTTCACCTGCAACATTTATTAGATGAAATTGCCACTAGGCTTGTGTTTCTGTATCATGGCTGATTAGGATGACTGAGGGTCCTGGATGTTCTACTATGAAGAGACCCTAATGAGGACATACTCATTGAGGAGGCATTGTCATTATCCTACAATGTAGGAGAGTTCTCCAGAGATTTTTATCTCTGTCTCCAACCAAAGAAACAAAGAAGTACTGTGAGGCTGAGTCAGGGCTTGAATGCCCAAGACAGACAGCAGCAGAGCTCCTGAAGCTGGGATTGGGTAGCTGAGACACAATTCACAACAGTGAGTAGCCAGAATTCAAGCAATAGAGAGTTAGAGTGGTGGAAATCCAGAATTGTTTTAGAGTCATGTAATGGAATATTATAAACCGGGGAAATCAATGATCTACAGTAAGCACTGAGGAAATCTCAGAAATATACTATTGAGGGAGAAAGGCAAATCTCCGAATACTGCATGCAGTATGACACCCAATGATAAAACAAACAGCAGAAAAACCAGCAAAATATGTTTAGGATACATAAAAAAGCAAGGGAATGATAAACATATGTAGTAACGTTGTAGGGAAGGCAGGTGGGTGAGAAGGGGAAGGATCTTGGATAGATTTAAGTAATTGATAATAATCTAGAATCAGATTGGGTTCATTTGTTAAACAAAATAAAATAACGTTATGCGAGAATCAAAGAATCAAGAATAACAATTAATACAACTCTGTACCCAGAGTCCAAAAGATTAAATTAGTTCTCACACACGAAGTACTTATTGAATGAATAATTTGTTTCCAAATTAAAATATATGTATATATACACTATTGATCTGAGTGTTAATTCCTGTGACATTCCTGTAGCACAATAAAACATTTACATGCAAATCAATTTTTAACTTGAAAGATATGACTAAGGGAATTTTCAGAACCCCAGGTCTCTACTGAAACAATTAAACCATGAGAAGGGAATGTCATGCCTGCCTACCTTTCATTTCCTGCTTCAATGAAAAATGACTTCATAGAAATAAACAGTATTAAAAAAGGAAGTAGACTTTCGATCTCTAGTTGAATGAAATTAATATTATTATTCCTATAAAGAGTACCTATATATTAGTTACTTTGCTATTTTTCTTTTTTCCCTCATGTTGGAAAAATTTCCAGGGCCTCTAAATAAATAAATATATAGTATACTTATATGTGTAAGCATATATATTTAGTAAAAATATCTTATTTATCATAATGCAAAATTCAGTTAAAAACAGTTATTATTTATTTGGGTAACTGGCCAAATGACTGACTATTTAGAATGATAAACAAATGAATTTTTCAATACAGGAAAGAAGAAGGCATTGTCAGCTGAAAGAGTAGATACCGAGTACAGACCTGTAAAGATGGCAAATTAAATGTCTACATCTACTATTGCTCTTTCTAGTAAATAACTAAAATGGCAGAAAAGTAATTTTTAAGAGACATAAACCCATAAGGGATAGGAAGAAAAGGAAAGGAAAAAAAATGCAAGCTAACAAAAAGAATGGTAGTGCTATGACAAACTTGAGAAAAATAAGCTCTAGGCATCAGTTGGCAAAGCAGAGAATCACACACATTGAGTCCATAGAATGTCCAAAATGTTTAGAAGAACACAGACTCGAGTTCATTTCAAGACAGAGATGGTAGCAGATATCAGGATATCAGGAACAGTTAAGAATAAACTCAGTCATGTACTCAAAGCTTTTCATCCCATTTTGTTTCTAACGCTCCAATGGTGATACAGCCAATGATTAACTATTAGTCACCTTGGATTAAAAAAAAAGATAAGCATCAAGTCAAACAAACAGGGAATAGAATTTAAAACAAAGAGAGACTACCTTGTACTAAGAAACTTTCAGAAATGTATAATAAATATAGTCAGTGAGCCAGGACAAACTTCTCAGGAATGAACAATATGAATTTCTAAATGAAAGGATCCACTGAATAAGAATTGAGGTCCCACTTGTCTATCTTATTTCTT
>CAUYQG010203514.1:0-42928 GCA_963574415.1 Tarsius wallacei | reverse complement strand
GGCTGATTTTTTTGATTTATTGTAGAGATGAGGTCTCGCTTGCCCAGGCGGGTCTCGAACCCGCGGGCTCAGGCAATCCACTCACCTCAGCCTCCCAAAGGCGCGGGATTACAGGCTGAGCCACCGAGCCCGGCTTATATTCATTTTTCAGTTGTGAATTATATCAGGCCTGTTCAAGTCATTTATTAGTTGAAAGTACTTTTTATGAAGGTGAAATTCATATTATATACAATTTTTAAGGTGAACAATTCAGCAGAATTTAGTTCATTCATTACGTTGTGCAACCACTACCTCTTTCTAGTTTCAAAACATTTCATCACCCCAAAATAAAATGTCATACTTGCTCCCTGTTCCCCTCCCACTCAGCCCCTTGCAACCATCAGTCTGCTTTTTATATCTATTCTGGATATTTCTAATAGATGGAATTATACACTGTGTGACCTTTTGTGTCTAATTGCTTTCACTTTTGTGTCTGTTTTCGAGGTTCATTCATTGGTGATTGTGTGGTAGATATACAGGAGAATACAGTGTTTACAGGAATATACATGAAAATATCCTGAGGAAATAAAGTCATAGGTCAGCAACTTCTCAAACACTTCAAGGGGAAAACTCTTTGTATTCTACTACCTTTTCTATCAATGTGAGATTATTTCAAAAGAATTTTATCAATCTAAAAATCTTGGAGTACAGAACTTTCCTAGGTAGGTGCATCTGTGTAATTTCACATTTTAATCAAGCAAAAACTAATAAAAGGAACTCACTGCTTTTCATCCAGTTTGACATTTCAATAAAATCAAAAGACATCTATATCATATCTCATCAGTGTACATAAGGAACCTAAAAGATACTCTGGGCCCATCTCCCCGCTCACAGCAGGTAGAGGTTCATAAACCAAGGGAGATGACTGTTCCCTCACTCAAGTGCATCACTGTCTTCTCAGCAGACCATTCAAATAGCCAAGAGTTTTCTTTCTTATGACCCAGCAATTTTTCCAAGCTTAAGTCCATTTCCTCATTAAATTTTCTGAAGATAAAGTCTGTCAGCTCCTTTAAAAAGCAAATTTTAACAGGAAATAAGCAATCCTCAATTATCCACATATATTTGCTTATATGTGCTTTACAAAAATAGTATTAATATTAATAAAGATTGTGTAATGCATTAGGTAAATTTTTTCCATATATCTATCCAAAAATTAGAACTAAATTTTGAGAATTTATGACTTCAGAATTAGAAACAGAATAATTAAACTTTAAAATACATACGAAATCCTATTGACTATGGCATCTTCATCTTCTTGTTCATCTGCAAAAATGTTTAAGGTATTAATATTCCGTTACTTAACAACAAAATATTTGTTAACTTATTTAAAAAACAGAAACAAAAACATAAACTTCAAAGGGAAATTATTGAGTAGAAGCAATTTTCAAAGAGCACTGAATTTAGTTCAGCACAGATCCAAATTTAAATCTCATTAAATCAAGCAGTAAGATGGTATATAGTTAGATAATGGAATGTTCTTATTCATCAAAAATCTTAATTAACAAAACTACCATATGTAGATTAAAATTTCTCACATATTTAGTGCTCAAGAAAATAAAGTAGCAACTTAGGACCACTGTGAAATATATTGCTATACAATGTTAAGTGAAACTGCCAATGAATAAAATTTTCTGGTTGATAACAAACAACAAAAATTTTTACCACAAGATTAAAATTCAGAACCTTAGAACTCATCTAATTTCTATAGTTTGAGTTTGCCATTAGTAACAGTAATAACAAGGACTCACTTGAACCACCCTAAATAACCTTGACTATCACTGCCTCAGTAATCCAGAATTATTGTTTAAATTACAGACAGAAATATATTAAGTCTTTTGTTTCTTTTTTAGGTCGCAAATGGCCTTCACTCCCATATTCACTCACCCTCCTCTCTCTCTCTCATGCCTGTCAGTCATCTCCTTTGTCCTCCCATAAACTTTCCAGCTAAAGAGACTATGATCAATTATAAGAATACTACAAAACACTTCTGGTCCCTGCTTCTTATATACCAAATGTCCTCAAAGGCTCTCTCCTTAGGTCCCTAGAATTCTGAGTGCCCACCTCTGAGTGCCAATGTGTATCTGGGCTATTCTGTCAGCCAATCTCCATTCTTAATTACAGGATGTCCCAAACAGCTTTACAACCAGAGGGGCCACTGCTGTGCCCACATCCAATCAATCATCAAGTCTTAAAGAATGTTTTAATATCTCCATATCCATTTCATTTCTATTCCCAACACTCTACCAACTAGATCCAGGGTCCTTATCACTCCTCCACCACTCCTGGATTACTCTAAAAATCATTTAGGAAATTTCTAATTTTCCCATTCATCATTCTCTAACTTCTCTTAAAATAATATACTTTTATTCATTTTCTCTCTCCCTCCTTCTGTGTCTATAAGTTATGTAACCAAGCCAAAATACCTTTAAAAATGGCTAAGATACTGTTTTGAATCTGCAGGTCTTCAAATTTTTGAGAGATTATAGAATCTAGTGAGTATTTCAGGGCAGTCACGGAGCCAAGTAATAGTACTAAAGTAATACACTAGAGCAAGCTATGTCTTTATTTCCCTCAAAAGTCTGACAAGCTTAAGTAGATAATATAAAATTTTAAAATCCTTAAGTATTTATATAGCACCTGCTGTTAGCCCAGTATCACAGGTAGATAATCTTGTGATTTCTAGAAAACATCTGGTTTCAACAAAAGGCAATAAGGTAATTACCCTGGTACTTATAAAACCTGACCTAAAAATCTGTGAATTAATGAACACAAAGTTCATTTTAAAAGGAGTAGTGATATAGTGGTCCCTCTGGCTAGATAAAACTATATGTGAAATAATAAAAGAATAATATAAGATACTACATAACTGGATACTAAATAGTTTTATAGAGACTATAAATTCAATACTTCTTTAGGGAAAGAAAAGATATTCTAGTAGTCAGAAAAGGGATGGGATGTGGGTGAACAGAATGTTCAAAGTCAGAGCTGGTCACAAAGAACCAAACAGCCT
This sequence comes from Tarsius wallacei, assembly GCA_963574415.1. Classification (NCBI taxonomy): domain Eukaryota; kingdom Metazoa; phylum Chordata; class Mammalia; order Primates; family Tarsiidae; genus Tarsius; species Tarsius wallacei. The sequence goes on along the minus strand of CAUYQG010203514.1, from coordinate 39,879 downwards.
CATAAACTCTGGAATTTCCCAGATGCTAAATAGCCCAGCACTATTCTTAGTTGGACATAAGAATTGTGATAAACAAGGACTCTAGTCTAAGAGGATGGCTCTAAGAGTAGTCAAATTTCCTAGACGTTATTTTTAGTTATCTTAGTACCAGGCAACTGGAGGTTACTTCAATCACCAACATATTTAATATACTACCCCACACTAAAGTATATTGATATGCCCCTATATCATGCCTAGACCATTTGGCATTACAATAAGAGTTTTAATTAAAATGTTTCCACTTACCTGATTTTCTCTTGTATCTTGTGATGATGAAGTAGGAAACAATGTAGAGAATGGCAAAAAGAAGGAAACATATCTGAAACAACACAAATTTAATAGGTCATTTACATTTTTGCATATTATTTTTAAACAGAAGACATAACTTTGATATTTTCAGGAAAAAACAAACTATTAAAAAAGTAAAAATGTACATTTTACTAATATAAAGTTTTGATGAAAAATTTATTTATGTGAATTAGTCATTAGCCCAGTTTAATACCATTCCAGAAAAAAAGCCCAATGGAGATTTTTTTTCCATAACTTGATCATATGTTTTTCAAAATCATGTGGAAGTGTAAAGAACCAGACCATTGCTAACACTTCTGAAAAATAAGTCAGTAAGAGACTACTACTACCCTTACCAAATGTTTAAACGTTATCAAAAGCCTCAATGCATTTTAAAGAATATGCTGAAACCAAAAACTGACAGATGAATGAAACAGATTCCATAAAAGTTTAACATACAAGAGGTATCATAAATCAATGTGAGTAGAAAATAATTAGTCAATAAATACGGCACATATAAAAATAAATGGCAACTGAACAAGAGACTTTTTAAAATAATAAAATTAAGTTATATTTTTAATTTTTCTTTTTTAATTGACAAATAAAAATTGTACATATTTATCAAGTGCAACATGTTTTGAATATATATACATTGTGGAATGAATGGTTCAATCAAACTAATTAACATTGTACTACTTCACATATTTATACTTTTTTGTGATGAAAACACTTAAAATCTACTCTTCGTGATTTTCAAATTAGAATACATTGTTATTTACTATAGTCATCAGGTTGTACAACAGATCTGGAACTAATTCCTTCTAACTGAAAATTTGTATCCTTTTACCAACACTTCCCCAACCACTCACCCTCAGCCCCTAGCAACCACCATCCTACTCTCTACTTTTAGGAACTCAACATTTTTAGATTCCACATATAAGTGAGATCATTGCAGTATAGTACTCATCTTTCTGTGCCTGGCTTATTTCCTTAACATAATGTCTTCCAGGTTCATCCACATTGTTGCAAATGATCAAGGACTTATTTCTTGTTTTAAAGCTGAGTAGTATTTCACTGTGCATATATACTACATTTTCTTTATCTAATCCTCCACTGATAGACATAGTTTGACTCAACATCTTGACAACTGTGAATAATGCTGCAAGGAACACGGCAATGCAGACATCTCTTCAACATACTGATTTCATTTATTTTGGATATACGAGGGGGAACCCAAAAAACTCTGGAATTTATTTATAAAAAATTATTTATTCCTACATGTTTAAACTTCAGTCACCTTCAAGTGCTCTCCATTTGACGCAATACACCTATGGAGATGCTTTTTCCACTGCTCAAAACAGTTTTTGAACTTGTCAATTTTTGATGCCTTCTAGTGCTTCTGCTGTTTTTTGTTTCACCTCTTCCACATCAGCAAAAACTACAAACTGAGACTGGACAGGAGGACCATGAGCTGTGTCAAAATTCTCCCAATATACATGGGAGAGTGACAGAGAAAATACTGACAGTGACCAAAAGGAGCCAAGAGCATCAAAGAGAGTCTGCTGCTGGAAACCTAAGGACCTGTTAAGATCACAGGAACACACACACAAAGTCACTTAAAAAAAAGTCACTTGGGGCAAGAACACGTGAATAGGGAGTGTGGGGCATGAGGTTCATGCTGTTTTTGTTCAAAAGCTGCTGAACACTCAGCACAGTGTAGGCAGGTGTGTTGTCATGGTGGAGGAACCAGTCACCTGTTTGCCATAGCTTGAGACGTTTCTTCTGCAAACTGTGACACAACATTCTCAAAACTTCCAGATAAAAACACTGGCTGACTGATGTGGAGGAACAAATTCCGAATGTACTACAAGGGGCTCACCCTCCAAAAGATAATTTCAGGGTTTTTTGGGTCCCCCCTCATATACCCAGGAGTAGAACTGCTGAATCATATGGTAATTCTATTCTTAATATTTTTAATAACCACCATACTGTTTTCCATAAAGGGTGCACTAATTTACATTCCTACCAACAGTATGCAAGGGTTCCCTTTTCTCCACATCCCGGTCAACACTTATCTTTTGTCTTTTTAATAAAAGCCATTCTAACAGGTATGAGATAATAGCTCATTGTGGTTTTGATTTGCATTTCCCTGAAGATTAGTGATGTTGCACACCTTTTCATATACCTGCTGGCTATTTGTATGTCTTCTTTTGAGATGTGTCTATTCAGGTTCTTTTTAAAACAGATTGTTTAAATTCAATTTAATTTTTGTCAGATCTGGGAAATGACAGACTAGCAAAAGGGGGTGGGTCAAGGAACAAGAGATTGTATTACAGTCAAAGACAAAGTGTGCTAGAAATAAAGGTTTACTACAGCTTGTTGTGGAACATGGCAGAAAAAAATTTGAAGACTCTCAAATGAAACCACTCCAAGTGATGACACAGTCTAGGAAACACCCCACATGTGGATTTCTGGAGAACTGGCTGCCATATGACTGAGACAGCTTTGAACCAAAAAAGTGAACATTCCCTGTAAAACATCATCATCTGGAAACTACAAACTGAGACTGGACAGGAGGATCATGAGCTGTGTCAAAATTCTCCCAACATACATGGGAGAGTGAGAGAGAAAATACTGACAGTGACCAAAAGGAGCTAAGAGCATCAAAGAGAGTCTGCTGCTGGAAACCTAAGGACCTGTTAAGATCACAGGCTAGACAAGAAAATGTTAACAGAATTACTACCTCCTCCCAAAATGTATTGGAGCATAGGAGATGGGTCAAAAAGTAAAACCAGTTTTTTATGAAGAAATGTAAATGGAGGGGGTCTTCTAAGAAGTTGAAAATAAGGGGAAATTGTTTACAATGGAATTGAAGTCTGAATAGAGCTAGAAGAACAACAGGAAAAAAAAGTAACTGGCTGAATTATGAGATTAAAATTGGAGATATTTAAAGGCCAAGGGAATTAATATTTATGACAGAAGTTGATTAAAGTTCATTTACTTAACCATTATTTGTGGGCTTACTATATACCAGCACTCTTCTAAGAAGTGAGAAACAGCAATGAACAAAGTTGTTGGCCTCATGGAGTTTACAGTCTAGTGGCAGAAACAGACAACAAATAAATAAATATTCAGTGTATCAGATGATGTTAAGTCAAGGTTAGAAGAACAGAGTGCCTGCAGGGGTAGGGGCACACTTCACTAATGTGACATTTGAGGAAAGACTTGTAGGCAAAGAGGAGGCAAGACATGCAGATATCGAGTGGTTAGGGGAGAGTATCTGAGGCAGAGAGAACAGTAGTCCTAAGGGTCTGAGGCAGGAATGGCTCTGGAATGCTCAAACAACAAGGTAGAAGAGGAGACGAGGTCAGAGAATAATGGGGGCCCAGCTCACACAGGACTCCATACTGTTGGTTTTTACACTGAATGAAATAGGAATCCACTGCAGGGTACTGAGCAGAGGGTGATAGGATCTGGCCCAGTGCAAAAGGCTCACTATACGTGCTAAGTAGAAAATAAACCAGGAAGGGGCAAGGGCAGAGGCAGAGAGCCCAGACGACAGTGAACTGCAGTAGTTCAGAAGAAAGCAGCCACTGGTACCTGTGCAGTGGAGGTGCTAAGAAGTGATCGAGTTCCAGGTATATTTGGAAAGCAGACCCGACATGTCTTGCAGGAATAAATACAAGGTTCTTGGCCTGAAAAACTGGAAAGACAGAGTTGCCACTTGCTGAGTCAGAAAATATTACAAGAGGAGTAGTTTTCAGGGAGAAATAAGAAGAACCATTTACATTGTTAAATCTGAAATTCTTATGTACTTGGGTTGAATGTCTCGATGGGGACTTGGATAAACATCTCTACAGTTCAGGGGAAAGAGCTGGCTAGAAATTGTTTAAAACATTAGAATCATCAGCAGATGGTATTCAGATGGGATTTTCATCCTAGGAAGTAACAATAGCCAGAGAAGAGAAGTCTGAAAACAGAGTCTTGGAGCTCTCAAATACTTAGGAGTCAACTTGATAGAAGGAATTCACAAAAGCTGACTAAGAAGCAGCAGTCAGCAGGGAAGGAGGCAACCAAGAGACTAGATGTCTTGAAAACCACATGAAGAAAGTTTATTTAGGAAAAGGGAATTATCAACAGTGTCAAATGTTGCTGACAGGCCAAGAAAGATGAAGACTGAGAATTGACAACTGGATTTAGCACCATGGAAGTCACTGGTGACCTTGACAAGAGTTGTCTTCCTGAAGTAGTGGTGGTAAATTCTGATTGAAGTATAACTGGAAACAGAAATGCAAATACACAGTGCTTTCCAAGAGTTTTATTATAAAAGGGAGCAAAGGAAATGTGAAGGGGAATGTGAAGTCAAGGGTTGTTTTTTTAAAAAAAAGAAAAAACTTACAGATGGTTGTACGAGTAACTCAGTACAGAGAAAAATTATTAATGCAAGAGAAAAAAGGAAGAATTGCTAAAGCAATGTACTGAAGTTGAGGGAATGATGTAAAATTTAAGCATAGTAAAAAGAAAGAGGAGACAATATTTTAGTTCAGTTGTAGGTAGGTAAGTAGATGTATGGTAGAAGCATAAAAAGACCACTATCTTTTCGATGGCTTCTATTTTCTCAGTACAATAGCAGTAAGTTCATAAAATCAAAGTTATATATGGAAATCGGGGGGAGAGAAGGTATATAAATCATATGGGAGAATAAACGGAGTGAGAAATATAATAGGAATGAGAGGCAAGGTGAGATTAAATAGCCTATAAAGTTCCAGGCAAGCTAAAACTCTTGGCAGTGCTGGCAGTCTGACAATGCTATAAAACGTGATAGCCTGATTCTTAGATGCTGAGGCAGATGCAGGTAGAATCTCCAAGAAATATCAGAGGCTTGATGATCCTAGTCTCTCTCCTCCCCTTTACAGTCAAGCTCTTCAAAATAATAGTCTGTACTTGGAGACTAGTACCGATCACCACTCACCCATTCTTCCAAACGCTCGTTTAACATCATGCCCATCAGCCAACTCCAAGTGCTCTGGCAGTGGTCAGTAAATCTAACAGCCAAATTACACTTTATGACCTTAGTTGGCCTCTAAGCAGCAAAGTCTGTCAGCAATCTTCCTCCTCCTCTGTTCTTCTAGTCTCCCTCCTAGCTTCCCCATTCCTGACAGCCTTTAAACATTATTCTTCTCTAGGATTCCAGGGCTTCCCTAGGATTCCTCATTCTACAAGCTCATCATAGGTAACATTTGTTCCCAGGGTTTTAACCATCAACCCCCAAGGAAGCCCCTGACCACAGTGTGAGAAGCACTGGTTTTTAGGGTATTAGCAAGAGTAAGCCAAGTAACTGGCCATGAAACCTAAGTAGATTTAGGGAAAGTGAAACCAAGGGCAGGTTGATGGATAGGAGGATCAAAGACAGCAATCAACTAAGGTTCACAGTAGAGAAGCAGCTGCAATAAAAGTATCAAGGAAGTTTGTGATAGAAGGATGTTTTAGAATTTTTAAAATTAGTGTTTAAAGGTGAAGCACAGTAGTTTCAGAAAATCCAGGGAGTTTGTGCAGAAGTCATAGATGGGAAAGCATAAAAGTCAATGGACAAAAGGAAATTAAATAACTAAAATGCATGGAATGAAGACTAACATTAGATGATTCATTTAAGAGTAGAAGGCTAACAATTTGAAAAACAAATGTAAGCATTACTAATTTTAAAAAGAGTTACCTATTATGAAAATAAAAATAGAACTATAAAGACTGGAACAAGCCGGGCTCAGTGGCTCAGCCTGTATTCCTGAGCTTTGGGAGGCTGAGGTGAGTGGATTGCCTGAGCCCGCGGGTTTGAGACCCGCCTGGGCAACTTGGCGAGACCTCATCTCTACAATAAATAAATAAATAAATCAGCCAGGCGTGGTAGCGTGTGCCTGTAATTCCTGCTACTCGGAAGGCTGAGGCGGAAGGATCACCTGAGCCCAGCAGGTCGAGGCTGCAGTGGCCGGGAGCGGCCACTGCACTCCGTCTGGGCGACAGAGTGAGACTCCGACTCAAAAAAAAAAAAAAAAAGACTGGAACAAAAATCACAGAACTGTCTAGTGCAGTGTCATAACCTTTTTGGCATCAGGGACCAGTTTTGTGGAAGACAATTTTTCCATGGATAGGAGGTTCAGAGGGAGGTTTCAGGATGATTCAAGTACATAACACTTACTGTGCACTTTATTTCTATTATTACAATGTAATATTTAATGAAATAATTACACAATCACTATTTTTAAAAAAGAGAGACATATGGAAGTGGTAAATAAAACAATGGGCAGGTCGCCACTGATCTGACAGGAGACGGAGCTCATCTGCAATCACCTCCTGCTGTGCCGCCAGGTTCCTAAGAGACCATGGCCTGGTACCCCTGGGCTAGACTATTTTTCTAGTTCCAAAGGTGGGACTAGAAGCAAGTTTTCATCTAAATTAGTAAGTCTTTTCTGGAGAGACAGACTCAGAGTGATGAGTAAAATCAAAGAAAGCTATGCATGATATTCTCCCTACATCCAGCAGGGACAAAAGGAAATTCCTAACCCAAAAAAAGTAACATACAACTGATAAAAAAAAGATGAAGATGGGTTCTGTTCTAGCATCTTGTGGTACTCTAAAGAGACAGCTTTTCTTTTCCTAGTCAGGAAAGAGACAGTCCTGCTACCAGAGCTCACAGTAGAAGCAGAAACACATACTGAGTACATGTACTACCAGGTCAGCTAGCCCAGAGAGAAGGCGATTAGGCCCAGGGGAATTGGCGGGGGGGGGAGGGTGGGTGTGTGCATGGCTTTAGTCCAGATTCTGACCAAAAATGGCTATGCATTTGAGAGCTGAATAGCCCAGTCACAAGTAACCAAATTTAATATACATTGTTTAAAAAACTCAATATTCTTAAATTTCGAGTATAACACCTGAACCTAAATTGAGACTGGTGCATTATAATCAAATTGTACTACTCAGCTTTTCATTTAAGGCTTAGACGCTTGAACTAATTTAAAGTAACTAAAAGGAATAATATCATAAAAGAGTGATGTATGTAAAGTGGGCTCAAGGACTGCTACCACCAACACAAGTCTAACAAAATCCCTGATGGATATTCCAGTCACTTTGATTTGATTATATGAACGTATCAAATTATCACAAGTACTCCAAAAATATGTACATTGAATGTGTGTCAATAAAAAAATTAAAAATAGCAAAATCCTGGGAGATAAGATGAGTAACCTATAATTGAGCTGATAATCTTAATTTCCACAGCAGAGAGCCCACAGATATCACTTTAAAGTTGTTAAATTAAAAAAAAAAAAAAACCATTAGAGTTACAAGCTAACAACTGAAACAACCGAAATTAAAATTATACTTCTTGGAAGTTACCCTAAGAACCAGGAAAATAAAAATTTTTTTAAAGTCCAGATGATGTAGTAAAAGACAGAAAAACAAAAATAGCTATGAAGATAATAATCTAAAAAACTAAAGATAAGACATATTTAAATCAATAATTATAAATGGGGAAAACTATTAAAGAAAACACACACAGAAAGACAATATCTAAAACAAAGTAACTCAGAAGAGTTGAAAACAAAAAGATAAGCAGAGACCAGGCCAATGCTAACAAAGAAGAAAGTTGGGTTGCATTTTTTTTTTTTTTTGAGTCAGAGTCTCACTGTCGCCCAGGCTAAAGAGCAGTGGCACACTCACGGCCATCGCATCCTCAATCTGCTGGGCTCAGGCGATCCTTCTGCCTCAGCCTTCCAAGTGTCCGGAACTATAGGCACGCTCTACCACGCCCGGCTATTTTTTGATTTATTGTAGAGACAAGGTCTCACCAAGTTGCCCGGGCTGGTCTCGAACCCACAGGCTCAGGGAATCCACTCACCCTGGCCTCCCAAAGAGCTAGGATTACAGACTGAGCCACCGAGCCCGGCCCAATTTTTTTTTAAAAGAGACAGCGTCTCACCCTTTCACCCAGCCTGGAGTGCTCAAGGGATTCTCCCACCTCCCCTTCCCATGTAGCTAAGATTACAGGTGCTAGTCAACAAGCATGGCTCAATTTTTTTTTCTCTCAGACAAAGCTAAATTTAAGGCAAAGGTGTGAAGACAAAGTAGGGCAATTTACGAAGAATGGTATAAACCACAACAAGAAAATAATTGTCATGACTCTTCATACAACAAAAAATACAGCACCAAAACATCTTAAAAAAAAAAAAAAGAAGAAGAAGAAAAGAGGAAAAAAGAGCCACAGAACGCAGCTCACACCTGTAAACCTAGCTACTTGGTAAGCCAAGGCAGAAGCATCAGTTAAGTCCTGAAGTTCAAGATCAGCCTGGGCAACATAGCAACACCCTATCTCTAATAAATAAATACATACATACATACATACATAAACGAATAAATAAGCCAGGCAGGTGGTACATCTCTCTAGTCCCAGCTACTTGGAAGGCTAAGGTGGGAGGATCACTTGAACCCAGGAGTTCAAAGCTGCAGTGAGCTACGATCAAGTCACTGCACTCCAGCTTGAGTGACACAGCAAGGTCTCATTTCTAAAACAAAGCAAAACAAAAAACACCAAAAACCCAACAAACATACAAAAATATGGACAACACATTTTAGTTAGGAGACTTTAGGCTGGGCTTGGTGGCTTAGCCTGTAATCCCAGCACTTTGGGAGGCCGAGGTGAAGAGCCTGAGGGTTCAAGACCAGCCTGGGCAACTTGGCAAGACCTCATCTCTACAATAAAAAAAAATTAGCCGGGCATGGTAGCACACACCTGTAGTTCCAGCTACTTGGAAGGCTGAGGCAGAAGGACAGCTGGAGCCCAGCAGGTCGACGCTGGGGTGGCCGTGAGCATGCCACTGTACCCCAGCCTGTGCAACAGAATGAGATTCTGACTAAAAAAAAAAAAAAATTAGCTGGCATAAGGCAGGGCATGGTCGCTCATGCCTATAATCCCAGCACTTTGGGAGGCCGAGGTGAGAGGATTACCTGAGCCCACGGGTTCAAGACCAGCCTGTGCAACTTAGCAAGACCCCATCTCGATAATAAATCAAAAAAATTAGCCAGGCATGGTGGCGTATGCCTGTAGTTGGAGCTACTTGGAAGGCTGAGGTGGAAGGATCGCCTGAGCCCAGCAGGTCAAGGATCCAGTGGCCATGAGCATGCCACTGAACTCTAGCCTGGGCAACAGAATGAGACTCTGATTCAAAAAAAAAAAAAATTAGCTGGCATGATGGTATACACCTGCAGTCCTAGTTACTCAGGAAGCTGAAATGGAAGAATCACTTGAGCCCAGGAGTTTGAGACTACAGTGAGCTATCACTGAGTCACAGCACTGGGTGAAAGAGCTAGACCCTGTCTCTAAGAAAATAAATAAATAAAATTAAGACTTATCTGATAAAGGACTACTATCCAAAATATATCAAGAACTCTTCAAATTCAACAATAAAAAAAAAAGCCTACTGAAAAATGAGTCAAAGACCTCACTAAAGAAGATACAGAGATGGCAAATAAGCATACAAAAAGATGCTCCGCATCAGTGCAGTGAGATACCACCACTCAACTATCAGAATGGCTAAAATCCAGAATACTGACAACACCAAATGTTGGTGAGAATGTGCAGCAATAGGAACTCTCATTAATTACTGGTGAGAATGCAAAATGGTACAGCCACATTGGAAAGTAGTTTGGCAGGTTCTTACAAAACTAACCGTACTCTTACTATATGATCCAACAATCAAAATGGATTTGGTTTTTACCTAAAAGAGTTGAAAACATGTCCATACAAAAACTTGCACAGGGATGTTTATAGCAGCTTTTTTGTAATTGCCAAAACTTGGACTAAACCAAGTTGTCTTTCAACAGGTGAATAAATAAAATGTAGTACATCCATACAACAGAATACCATTCAACACTAAAAACAATGAACTATAAATGCAAGGAAGTCATGGAGGAAACTCAAATACATATTATTAAGTGAAATAAGCCAATAGGAAATAGCTACATACTGTACGATTCCAACTATATATTCTGAAAAAGGCAAAACAAACCCATGGGGACAGTAAAAAATGGTCTGTGGTTGCCAGGGGTTGAGGGGGAGAGAAGAAAAAGCAAGCAGAGCACAGAGGACTATAAGAAGAGTGAAACTACTCTGTATGATACTATAAAGGTAGACACATGTCATTATAAAACTTTCCAAACACATAGAATGTACAGCACCAAGAGCACACACTAATGTAAACTACAGACTCTAAGTGATATTGATGTTCGATGTAGGGTCATCAACTATTTCAAATGTACCACTCTGGGGGTATAGCTCAGCGGTAGAGCATTTGACTGCAAATGTACCACTCTGGTGGGGGATTTGATAATGGGCAAGACAATGCATATGTGGTGGCAAGAGACATACTAAACATGTCTGTATCCTCCACTCAATTTTGCTATGACAATAAAACAGCTCTAAAATATAAAGTCTATTTTTAAAAAGTAGTAAGATTGTGTCAGTGCTATGGTTTATGAGTTCCCCAAAGTTCATGTGTTGGAAACTTAGTTCCCAATGCAACAGTATTAGCAGGTGGAGTCTAGTAAGAGGTGATTAGACAGACTGATGTCATTATCATGAAAGAGCAGCTTATTATAAAAGCCCAAGTTTGGCCCCCTCTTGCTCTCTCACTCTCACCCTCTCTTGCCCTTCTGTCTTTCACCAGGAGATGATGCAACACAAAGGCCCTTGCCAGATGCCAGCCCCTTGATCTTGGGCTTCCCAGCCTCCAGAATTATTAGCCAAATAAATTTCTGCTCGTTATAAATTATCCAGTCTGGCCGGGCTCGGTGGCTCAGCCTGTAATCCCGCGCCTTGGGAGGCTGACGTGAGTGGATTGCCTGAGCCCGCGGGTTCGAGACCCGCCTGGGCAGGCGAAACCTCATCTCTACAATAAATCAAAAAAATTAGCCAGGCGTGGTAGCGCACGCCTGTAGTTCCGGCTACTTGGAAGGCTGAGGTGGAAGGATCGCCGGAGCCCAGCAAGTTGAGGCTGCAGTGGCCGGAAGCGGCCACTGCACTCCAGTCTGGGCTACATAGTTATACGCAAACTAAATAAAAAAAAAAAAAAGAAAAGTAAGTACAAAGAAAGTCAGAGAAGACAGAGAAATAGAAATAAGGAATCTCTAACTCAGAAGCAGAAAAATGGGAATAATAATAAAAAATGAGAGGAAAGGAAGTCCAACCTGAGAAGTGAGCAGAGAAAAAGAGGACGAGAGCAGAGAACTTGATGGCAGAAGGAGAGAGGGGAGGCGGAGTAGGGAGCCATGCCAGGCCTGGCCTGAGCAGGCGGGCCTGTGGGAAGGCCGAGAGGGCCGCTCGGCTCATCTGTTACTTACAAGCTCGAGCTCCCCCCAATCCTGATTAACAGGAATTAAGTGGCATATGGCTAATCCTCCCTGCCACAGTTGTTAATACTCTTCAGACACTGCCGAGAGAACCAGGCAGCCTCTTTAGTCCGGAGGCTTCTCCCAGCTTGGCGGGGAGGACTGGCTGGCCACCCACACCTGTGCAGGAGGGGCTCCAGCCTAGAGGAGGAGGGGAGTGACTGGAAAGCTTTTTCTAAGTCGTTCAAGAGACTCCTAATCCTTGGCAAGTGTGTGCCACAGGCTCTTGTTTGTGGCTTGTGTTCCGTTGAAATAGTCACAGAAAACTTGTGAGGGATAGGGGAGTATATGACAGAATTCCCATTTAAAAATTAAGAAAACAAACCCAAGAGAAGTGACAGGATTTAATCTGGGTGTCCTCACTCCCAGCCTAGTGTATGGAAAGTGGTAGCTGATACACACTCTGTGGCTCAGAGAGACAACAAAGAAAAGGAAGGGACGAGGCGGGCAAGAGAGGACAGATTTCTAATGGGGGCTAGTGTGAAGCCAGGTGTCCCACGAGCACTTAAGGGGTGCTTTGTGGTTGACAACTTGCTAGGCCTTGTCTTAGGTGATGTGCGAAGCTGAACCTGAGATAAGAATTTGTGGGGGGCAAAGTGTTCCCAGCAGAGGGCTGTAGGAAGCAGAGAAGGGAAAGAAGACTAACCAGATGCACTTTCAGACACTTCCCCAGCCCCGGCAGATCCTGCAAGAGAGCTCAGGGGAGAAATGACTTCTCTGGGCTTGTCCCAGCTGGAGGTAAGGGAGCTGTGTATCCATTATCCAGCAGCAGGTTGGGGGTGGCAGACATCATTACTGGGCACCCCAGTTGCCAGGGCGCGAGGGAGAAGTGGCTCAGTACTCGAGGCAGTCTTCTGAAGTGAGCTGCGTGAAAGCCTCCAGAAGCAAAGGAAATGCAAGCTGGGGCAGGACAGAGCCTCCACAGTGTCCAGTACAGACACAAAGCAAACACACTCAGACCCTCCCCACTCTACTGAGACGTCCTCAGCTAAGATTTATCAAATGTTTCTCCCCTCGACATGTTCACAGTACAGCAGAAATATAGTTGCATGCTATACACTCATGTTTGTTAAAAATGTATAAAATAGGCTGGGGGCAGTGGCTCACGCCTATACTCCCAGCACTTTGGGAGGCCGAGGTTAGAGGATTGCCTGAGCCCACGGGTTCAAGACCTGCCTGGGCAACTTGGCAAGACCTCATCTCTATGATAAATCAAAAAATTTGCCAGGCATGGTGGCACGTGCCTGTAGTTCCAGTTACTTGGAAGACTGAAGCAGAAGGATTGCCTGAGCCCAGCAGGTGGAGGCTGTGGTGGCCAGGAGCATGCCACTGCCCTCCAGCCTGGGTGACAGAGTGAGACTCCAACTCAAAAAAAAAAAGTTAAAAAAAATGTATAAAATAATAGATGCTATGAAAGAGATATCTCCAAAATACTTTGGAACACAGAATACGTGATTTAATTCTGGCCAGAGTGGGTCAAGGGAGTACAAATTGGGGTCAGCTTTGATCCACATCACTCTTCTGTTGGAAAGCCTTCAACAATACTCTATCTCCTATGCAGTAAATCACACACAAAAAAACTTAGCCTAATATTAGGGGACCCTTGCTAGGCACACACTGCCTATTCTACTGATTTGGAAGTTGTGTTTTTAATTTCCATCCTTTTAAGGATTACCCTTAAGTGTTTAAATTATGCACTTCAATTTTGAAAGCTTCAATCTAGTTAGCCTTTACTGCCCTTCAAATATTCTAGATTTCTGCCAATCCTAGTTCGTGTTATTAACTAGCATTTTAGTTTTATTTTTTAACCCTCACAGGTTGGTTATTATTATTTGTTCTTAGAGTTGATGTTATTTAGGTAATATCTGCTTATGACATATTTTGCTCATCATTACTTCTTTCATCTCATTGTTTCCCTCAGATACGGTTTCTGCCCTTTTTTTTAAGCCTTTCTTTAAAATCATTCTTTAATATATCTTTAAATAAGTAGAGAGGTGATAAACTCAAACTTTTTGCCTTTGAATCATAATTTAGTTTGGGTGTAAAATCCTGGACTAACTTCTTTTTTCCCTTAGCAATTATTCCATTTTGTTCCATCCTCTATTATTGTCATTTCCTTGCAAATAACCAATATTTTCAATGTAACAAAACTTGAGATTTTCTTTTAGCATTAGTCTTTAGGTCCTAGTATTTTACTGTGTTACCATGTGGCTAGGTGTGACTAAGCAAGATGAAATATTTATTTATCCTGGGATATTCTATTTAGGATAGCGTCTTCAAACTGAGGATTCATGTCTTTTACCAGTTCTGGAAAATTCGGCACCATTACCCCTTCAGTTACTGTCTTCATACCCTTGTCCTAATTTTTATTCTACTCTTAGTCTACAGTGCATATCTCTTAACATCTTTTTTTATATTTTCATATCTTTACCTCCCTGTGCTTCATCCTGGATAATTTTCTAAGAGCAATCTTTTATTTCACTCATTTTCTTTCAGCCTACTATTGAACTCTTCCACTGAGAGGTTTTTGGTTTTGTTTTCCCACGTTTCACTTATAAAAGTTATATGTGGCTCTTTTCCTCATCTGCCTATTCTTTCTTAGTGCATGTAGTGCTATGATAAAGATATTATAATGATATAGATATTGTAATGCATTATAGATTTGGGTAATGTTGGATGTGTTCCACCTGGAAAGATAAACTCTCTGACCTTCTCCTACCCTCCTTCATCTGCCTCAAGGTAGGGCACCAATATTTCCCTGCCTTATGATTGTGGGTCTTAAGACCTTCCCAACTGGGGGAAAGTATGTTGATGCCATGAGGCTTCCATAAAAACCCAAGGGGCCTGGGTTTGGAGAGCTTCTAGATAGCTGGATGCTTGGAGGTTCAGGGTGCACTCAGGGAGGGCATGGAATCTCTGCACCCCTCCCACCATGCCTCACCCTACACATCTCTTCATTTGTATCCTTTGCAATAGCCTTTATAATGAACTGACATACTTAGTCAATGTTACCCTGAGTTCTGTGAGCGTCTCCTGAAATGGTCAGTGGAACACAGGGCTGTTCTCTCACTTGCCAATGACACCTGAGAGGCAGGGAACTGAAAGGAAAGAAACTTGTCTCCTTGAATTGCCAGTTCAGGGAGACAAGCCGGTATAGATAGCAAGGCCAGCTCAGCACCTCAGATTTTACAGTTTGTACTTATAAGCATAAGCATTTAGGTTTGCTATTAATTAACATCAAACCTACCTGATTTACAAAGCATTCTGTAAGATTCCAGTTTCGAGCCCGCAGGTTCGAGACCCACCTGGGCAACTTGGCAAGACCTCATCTCTACAATAAATCAAAAATCAGCCGGGTGTGGTAGCGCGTGCCTGTAGTTCCAGCTACTTGGAAGGCTGAGGCGGAAGGATTGCCGGAGCCCAGCAGGTCGAGGCTGCGGTGGCCGGGAGTGGCCACTGCACTCCAGTCTAGGCGACAGAGTGAGACTCCAACTCAAAAAAAAAAAAGATTCCAGTTTCAATTGCGTTTCATCACTTATAACATTCATTGTCTATATATTCTTGGTACCCATTACCGGGAACCTGTAATTTTAGTTTATCAGTAACTCTAAGTAAAGGTGTTAGTGGAACTTACTACAAAGTGGAACATTATTCATTATGATACATCATTGGTCAATGGGTATAACAAAGCAAAAGTGTTATATTTCTAACTTTATTGATCATAGAAATAAATAGCAACCTATTTTACTATGTGAATACAATCGTGGGGTCAGTGACTTGTTTTGTTCCAGGGAGAGTCAGCACAATCTTATAATTCTGAGGAGTATGGGTGCATGCAGGGCAGTAATCCTAAGCAACCAAACATTATAACCATCATGAATTAGTAGTAGTGGGTCTCTTCACCATTTCCCCACTGTCAGTTAAAGCCATGATATCCATCATCGAGTTATTTATGTTTTGCTGCTTCAGCCTGAATATACATATGGCTTTTTCCCTCTGATGATTTTTGTGGGTTAGAGACTTGGTTACAAACTTAGGAATCTTGGCAGTGCATCCCATACAAAGTTTGAAGAAGACATATATTAAGACTCATATTATTAACATAGAAGGAACTTTGCTGTTCCTTATAGAATACCTTTAAGACCCAGCGGGATCCAAGAGAAAATGTTTGAGAAACAATCTGAAACCTTTCCAAACACCTCCTTACTGAATACATTTGAATCACCTATGGTGTTGATACTAGTTTTCATTTGGTCCAGCATTATTGCTATGTTCCCTGATTCATCTTGGATGAAGGTACAGCATTCAGTGTGTATAATGGCACAAGTGCCTACTTGGGATGTGGTGAGAATATCTAAGTCCATTCTATTTTGCAGGACAGCTTTCCTCATTAATGAAACTTCTGTATTTAGCATCATTAAACTATTTCTGCTTTTGCAACACAAGTTCTTAAGTCTTTTCTAAATGATTGTTTTGATATAACCAAAATGGCCTCTTTTCACTCCCACGAATTAATCAAACCCAAAGTAAGGATCATAGGAACCCCAGATCTGACACTATCTCCAGATAGATAGGGTTGTAACCAAGTATTTCAGTCTTAAAATGCGTTTTAAATGTTATTTTCCTCTCACTTTCTTAATCTTAAGCCTTGAAACATGTTTTAGAAACCTCTTTTCTTCCTTTATCTACTAGACACTCTGGCACTGTGCATGTTTATCTGACTGTATGCTTGCTTAAAAATCTGTGGGTCAAATCTTAAAACAACCTGACTGCAAGACCCACCCATTTGGAGAAGTCACAAGACAGTTGATCCATAACCTGACTGCAACTGAGATAACAACAACCAATCCTCCGGGAGGACCACCACCCAAGATAGGCCATCAAGACACACCCTGTGCCGTGCTCGAATGTTTCCCCATACTAAGTTTCCCTTTTAAGCCCTTGTACTCAGCCTAAGAAGCCGACATGGTTTTTTTGAGGCATGAGCCTGGCAATTTCCCCATCTGCCAGCTTTTGGAATAAAATCACCTTCCTTCCATTACATCTCATGCCTGTTTATTTCATGTACAATCGACGAGCTTACATCAGTTACAGTGTCCGAATTAAGTTGGAGGGCACTCTGCTGCTGTCCGCTGCGTGCTGTATAGGGGAAAACCCCACATTTGGTTACAAAAGCCTTATTCTGTGTTGATTCTTGTGCTGGTGTGAGAGCAGAGGGAAAACATGGCTTGAGTTTCCCTAAAGCAGTGTCCTTTTTATATCTCTGTGTTTGCTAGTCTTTTTATCACTATGTACTTTGTAAACCTACTTTATTTTATTGTTTCTTTGGAATTATCTTATTATCTCAAAATTTAGGAATGCTGACTCTCCCACTTGTTATGTAAGCTGACTCTACACTAAACTGAATTGTTCCCCCTGTGGTTTGTATGCTTGTTGTGCACTCCTCTTCATCAGGGACTGTTTTATTCTATGGAGGTCCTTGATGTTCTCAGGACGTGCTAGGAAGAGTTGCACTTTTGCCTCCACCCTCTTCCTCTCTCCTTATCCCTTGGCTTAACCTGCAAAGTGTCGCTCTGGCCTGTCTTGGAGCAGCTTACTCCTATTGCTTGCTCTAGAAATTTCCACTGTGACAACAGCATTTATGTTAATTTCTGGGCTTGGGGACTTCTAAGCCATGAGAGATAGTGTAAGTCCACACCTCATACCAGTATGTGACACAGGCCTGGAAACGAGTTTCTCACAGAAAATGTTTGTTTTTCTCACCCAGAGCCTAAGGCAGAAACTGATGGATGAAGCTTTTTCCTGGCCACCTTCCCCCAAGAAAGCAGGACTTCAGTTCCAAAGTCTGTCTTCAAATGGGTCCTAGGGCTTGTCTAACCCACCCAGTGAGTGTTATTTCTGCTCCCAAGTTCTAGGACTTCCTCCTCCTTCTCCTCCTCCTCCTCCTCTTCTTTCTCCGCCTCCTTCACATTATTATGGCTCTGACATGCAAACATATTATTTGGCTTTAAATTCCTTCCTGTTTCTGTCACTTGGGGATTTCTTTCTCTATTTCAAGCTCAGTATGCATTTCAATTTTTCTGTGCTCTTTTATTCAGAATTTGTCTGTGCAATGTGGTAAGCAGCAAACATCTACAATGATTTTTTTCCCCTGCTCTCCCACTGGAATATGGGCTCTTTGAGGAAAAAAAAACTGTGTCCATATTATCTCTGGTACTGAGTTCTTAGTTCAGTACCAGGCACAACACAATATAATGTTTGCCAGATGGATAATTTAATGATGGATTGTGACTATCAAAGATTATACTCCAGGTATTTGTCCATTTTCAGGAAGAGAATTACCTCAGTTATTCTAAGCATGAAGATATTTTTTCCTTCTTAAACCACTCTATGAGAGATTCTACAACATACATCATTATGGCACCTACACGAGTGTGTTTTTTCTTTACTTAACATTCTAACAAGTTTATTGAGCAACACAACGTAGTACACCCCTGGGATGCGCGAGACTAGGGATCTCCTGAACTGGTGGTCCTGTTGGATGATATAATGTGGGAATCATAACACCCACATGACGCCACAGAGAGCATTGTGTTTGCTGTAAATTCATTCATAGAGAGGGCCGTGGTTGGAAAGACTACGCAACAGTTCCTATTTGGGAGAGCAGCTAAGGCTCCAGGGAGCTTAGGAATGGAAGAAGCTGCTCCAAGGCAGGCCAGAGCGACACTTTGCAAGTTAAGCCAAGGGATAAGGAGAGAGGAAGAGGGTGGAGGCAATGGGAGGGTGGAGGCAATGGGAGGATGGAGGCCATGTGTTGTCTAATGTTGCCAGGGTGGTGCGACATTCTTGAAGCTGCATGCCATGTGGTTAAAGATAAAAATCAGCCAGGCTCGGTGGCTCAGCCTGTAATCCCAGCACTTTGGGAGGCCGAGGTGAGTGGATTGCCTGAGCCCGCGGGTTCGAGACCTGCCCAGGCAACTTGGCGAGACCTTGTCTCTACAATAAATCAAAAACTAGCCGGGCATGGTAGCGTGTGCCTGTAGTTCTGGCTACTTGGAAGGCTGAGGCGGAAAGATCGCCGGAGCCCAGCAGGGCGAGGCTGCGGTGGCCAGGAGCGTGCCACTGCACTCCAGTCTGGGCGACAGAGTGAGACTCCAACTCAAAAAAAAAAAAGATAAGAATCAACTTAGGGCAATTCTTTCGGGTCCCCTCCCACTGTGGGAGCTTTTCTGTCCTCTCAATATATCCTACTTTCTAAAAAAAAACTCTACTTAGCTGGTGTGGTGACTCACGCCTGTAATCCCAGCACTTTGGGAGGCAGAGGCAAGAGGATTGCCTGAGCTCAGGAGTCTGAGCCAGCCTGAGCAACATGTTGAGACCTCATCTCTACAATAAATCAAAAAATCAGCCAGGCATGGTGGCGCATGCCTGTGGTTGTAACTACTTAGAAGGCTGAGGTGGAAAGACCACCTAAGCCCAGCATACTGAGGCTGTGATTGATGACTGTGAGCATGCCACTGCACACCAGCCAGGGCAACAGAGTGAGACTCCAACTAAAAAAAAAAAAAAAATCTTGACAGAATTATACTGAGATTTTGGGAAATCCTTAGTCCCAGTATGGTGTTGAACAAAACTTTTCCAGGAATTGATAGCTGAAGGAAAAAAAAAAAAAAGCAAGCAACGATAGCGATGTTTTGAGTAGCAAAATAAATACATTTAACTGAACAGATATATATTTGGAACCCTATACCCAGCCATCAGAGAATATACCTTATTTTTAAGCACACATGGCACATTTAAAACAATTAATCATTACTAGTCATATGTCAGTCTCAACAAATATAAAAGCATTGATTTTTAAATAGACTTTGGCAGTCCATTGATGACAACTCAGCCCCAGCCCCCATATATTGAGAAATGAATAAAGCAGATTTCCAAGTGATAAGTGGTCATGTAGAGATCATAAATAGAATTATAAAATACTTGGTACCAAATGACAATGAAGACAATATATACTACAACTCGTGTGATACAACTAATGCAGTAATCAGAAAGAATTATAACCTCAAATGTATGTGTCAGCAAAGAAGACTGAAAGCAGTGTTAAACTCTAGAAATCTGAAATAGAGTTCCAGAGAACATGTGGCATTACAATATAATGCAACAAAGTGTGTGGTAGATGCACAGCACACACAGCACTTTACTGAAGGACAGAGGAAGGTCACATAACTTATCTTGGAGGGGAGAGTAGGCTTAGGAAACTCTTCCACTAGGGTGTGGTTTTTGAAGTGGCTCCCGGAGGACATGGCAGAGGTAGGAAACTGACCTGACTGAAGAGGAGGGACTGCATGGAAAGGACTGCATCAGCAACTACTGTGGCTTGCCAGCCAGAGTCTAGCAAGTTTCAAGAACTACAACTAGCTCAGTGTAACTAGATACAAGGGGTAGATGAGGTAGTGTGAGATGCTGAAGTTATGATGCTCAGGAACATAGGACTTGTTTTTTTCAGCCATGACTTCTTCAGTCATACTAAGGGATTTTAACTATACTCTGAAGGTGGTAAGGAGTCACTTAAGTATTTTGAGCAGGACAACATGAGCAGAGTGTGGTTCTGCAGGGCACAGGAGTCTTACATTTATTCATTCCAAAGATACTTACTGAGCACCTATTATTGCTCTAGGCCCTATCCTAGTCACAATTTTGAAAAATCTAGATATAGGAAGATCTACCTACAGACAATTTTAGCAAATCAGATAAAATATAATAAAGCTAGCATAGGTAAGTGGCAGTGGAGGTGGTCATTGCTTCCCAGGGCAGGGAGGAGTTTCACAAGGAGAATCTTGTTTTCAGAGCTTAGCAGAGCACCCTATTTCCTTTCTGTTGCTCTGTCCTGGGCAGCAGCTAGTGCTAGGCCTGGGGTACACTGCCAGTAAAATCCTAGTGAACAATGCCTGGCTGGAAAGAATGGGTGGGCTAAGATATGACCTCAGAATGTAAAGGATGCAGAAGTATGGGTGTCTTAGGAGACGGGGGATTCAAGTTCTCTGTCCTTCATGGGACTAAGAGTGGCCTTCTCCCACTGGAGTAAGTCTCTCCCAAGCATCCTGAATGCTTTGAGGATTCGGACAACACCCTAGAGGACCAAATGCATTTACTCTTCCTCACCCACATTCTGTGGGACTATAACTTCATGTCATTAAAGAAAAACAAGACTCTTTTCTGAGTCCTTATCTGTTTGCTTTAGGGGCATGATATTGAATGATCTCTGTAGAAAATGTTTTCTGTGGTCTAATCTTCCTCACATTAGAGAAATGGGAAATAGAATCAAATCCCCCCCGTTTTCAATTCTGGAACAGGATACCCAGAAACTCTGCAGTGATATCCACTAAAAAGTATCCTCCCCATCCCTGTCACAGCAATACAAGTTACCATGCTAAATCCCTGGGTCCAGAGCCCTCAGGAGGAACTTTTCCATCCCAAAACCCTGAAACAGGAGTTGACTCCAGCCAGGACTCTGTGAAGTGCATGGTTCTGGCATCAGAGGAGGGAGAGCAGCAGAGGCCACTGTCTCTGTCTGGTGTTGCTGGGAAGTAAACACTCCATGGTGTAATTTGTGTGAAGAGAAAATTACTTCTAATTGAAGGACTGGAATAAAAATATCTCCCATCTGTAAACAAAGTAGTTGGAGCATCCTGGAGGCACATAACTGGAGCATCTTAGCACTGCAGGTATCCCATTTGTCCACAGTTAGGGGCCACTGCCCCTTCGTGAGATCACCTTACTCTGATCTCACAAGTGGTGGGTGCTCCTGGGCTTCCCTCCAAGTCAGTTCAGGCAGCACACATGTCCTTGAGGCTTATCAGTGTCCCCAGCCCTGAGACACAGTCTAGAAAAACAGTTTGTCATCTTCTCCCCAGTACAGAGGAAATATTCAACAGGTCAAATGAAGGAAAAAAGTGCTGGTCTGTTTTATGTCATCACAGGTGTCCCTCCTGGAGGGCTCTGGGGACTGTTGTTTACTAGTCATCCTGGACATCCTTTCTCTGGTGTCTGCAGGGTCACCCAGTCAAGTCCTGCTTCTCCATACCTCAAAGAAAGAAATGAAGCAGACTTCCTAACAGAGACAGCATGGGTAATATTATTCACTGGGACTTGGAGCGAGTAATTTTTAGTAGGGACCTCAGCCTTAGGGCGCTTCCTTTGTGAGTGCAACACTGTTTGTTGTTGTGTTGTGTTTTATTGTGCATTGGTGAGAGAAGAGCCCCTGGATAATAGTAATGCAACCAGGACACAACTCCTGCCCTAGCAAAAGCGAGTGCCTCTCTTTAATCCCTGGAATGTATGATATGCTTACTTAAATACCACACATACACATACACACAGACACACACACACACACACACACACACACACACACACACACACACGAACACCTAGACTCCTTTTAGTGAAATGTGAAAAGTTTATTAAATAGCTGCTATGAAGTCCTCTCTCTAGGAAGCCATTTAACAAAAAGGTGGTATTAGTATGACCTTTTTCAACTGGACCACTGCAAAGGAGAAAAATATACAAAAAAATGGAACTGCAGAAGAACTTTCCTCCTTTTAAAGAACATAAGCAGCATATGGTATTTAAGAAGGTGAAAGTTGTGTCTGTTGTTTTCTTGGACGGGTGAGGGAGGGGTTCTCTTATTTACATAAAATTAAAGAAATACTGAAGAAAAAGAGCAAGGGATAAGAGTTGGGATTAAGGCTAGGTGCAGTGGCTCACACCTATAATCCCAGTACTTTGGGAGACCGAGGTGAGAGGATTGCCTGAGCCACAGGTTCAAGACCAGCTCAGACAACTTGGCCAGACCTCATCTCTACAATAAATCAAAAAATTAGCTGGGCGTGTTGGTACATGCCTGTCGTTCCAGCTACTTGGAAGACTGAGGCAGGAGAATCACCTGAACCCAGCAGGTTGAGGCTGCGGTGGCCATGAGCGTGCCACTGCACTCCAGCCTGAGCGACAGAGTCAGACTCTGACTCAAAAAAAAATATGTATATATATAAAAAGAGTTGGGATTAAACGTGGGAGAACATAGTTGGAAACATTGTGAGGAAGATGGGACTTGAAGGGAGGGGAAATGGAGCAACAGAAATGTAACAAGATCTTTGATAAGCCTTGAGGAGAAATGCTTTAATAGAAAGACTCTGGGTTCGGAGACTTCCCTCAATCAAAAGTTCCCACTCTCATGTTGTGAGGGCTGGCTTCAGGTATTGTTCAGGAGTGTAATGGCATAAGGAAGGAACAGAAGCCATGACAGTGTTACTTTTTAAGAATCAATCACACAGAATCAACACACATCAATTTAAAACTCCCTCTTTGCTCCTCCTTGCCTCTGATCCTCCTGCAGGGTGAAAGTCCTTTCCATCATCAGGGCTCTTCAGAAATATTGCAATCATCTTGCCTGATCTGAAACAAAATAGAAAGGTATGGGGCATAGGTAATAAACATTTATTGAGCACCTAGTATCTTTCAGGTGTTGCTCTTACATAATCTTCACAACGACCATTGAGTTGTTATTATTATTCTTATTGTACAGACAAGGAATTTAAGGCTTAGGGAAGTTAAGCAACTTTCCCAAGTTCACAAAATAGCAGCCTCCTCAAGTCTGTTTAGAGGAGTCTCACAGGAAGATCTCAGGAACCTCAGCCTTGGAGAATGCATGATGCAAACCCTGCTCTCTGTTGCCACTTGATTCATACTTTGTGTCTGCACTGGAGAGCATTGCAAATGCGTTTGTTCAAGTTCATCACAAGCATATTTAGTTCCCTGGCTCTTTTAAGAAATGTTCCTTACCTAGTAAACCACACTTTAGAAATAAGCACAGTCAGATAGGTGATGCAGTGACAGAGGCACAGACTCCTCACAGCCTTGCTCTGATTGCTTCCAGAGCTTTGCTGCAGGCCCGACTGTGCTCTGATTCCCTTCAGAACAAGGTCAGAGGTCTCCAGGGAACAATGAAATCCTAAGGAAGAACAGATCACTTTACAGTCACATGTGTCCTATCCTGTCCTGGTGAATCCCTAATTAGACACATTCCAGGAATGTGTCTCAGCCACCAGTAATGACATGCAGACTCCATCTGTGGAAGAAAATCAATGTTTTACAATGAAGCACCTGACATCCACTCTTCTAGGAATCTCTGCCCCTTATGGAATATTCATGCAGCCCTTCTTTGTAATCTTGGTCTGAGTTTCAAAAGATTCCCTAGCAAAGAAGACCATTTAACAGATAGACCATTTCACAATGCAAATACAGGAAATTCAGCAGGAGAAAAGAGACACTAGTTTCTGAAACCTGTACTCTGCCCATGAAACTACCTATATAAAATTAATATCAGGCCATGGAGTGAAAGTTGTAGAAGAGACTCGAGCCCTGAAAAGCTGCAGCTATGGTTAGAATCTAACAAATCTGTTGTTTCTAAGTTTGCTTTCACTACCATAGAGGGCAATTGATTATCCTCATATTTTGACTCCTAGAAATGGAGGAAGCTGCTTCACAAGACTGATCAACATATTTTCACCTAACCAATGGATCTGAGATTCCATAGATCTTCTTGATACCATCCCTGAGGTTGAAGGACAAAAGAACAGAAGCAGTTCTAATTTTCAGGGACCTCCATCTCTGGTACACCTTCCTCCTAAACTACCTCTATAATGACTCACTGCCCAAGGGCCAGTAGCTGATGGTCACAGAACTTGCTTTATAAATAGTGCTTATTGCAAAACCTAAGAATGATGCTAGAGATATTTTTCAGACATTGTTCTCTAATAAGCTTGAGGCCCCACCTGGGCCCAGAACAAATACCAATAAGCTGATTTCACTGGTTCTGCTGTGTCCCCTCTCAGAAATTGTCTCTGTGACATGAAGACAATTTCAACACCCCTCATGACATCATCAACCAATCAGCAGTCCCTAACTCCCTGCCTACCAAATTTTCTTTAAAAACAACTCTCCGGCCAGGTGTGGTGTCTCAAGCCTGTGATCCCAGCACTTTGGGAGGCTGAGGTGAGAGGATTGCCTGAGCCCACGGGTTTGAGACCAGCCTGGGCAACTTGGTGAGACCTCATCTATACAATAAAGAAAAATTAGCTGGGCATGGTGGCATGTGTCTGTAGTTCCAGCTACTTGGAAGACTGAGGTGGAAGGATCTCCTGAGACCAGCAGGTCGAGGTTATGGTGGTCGTGAGCACTCCAGCCTGGGTGACAGAGTGAGACTCCAACTCAAAAAAATAAAAAAACAGTCTCTTGATCAGGCACCATGACTCATGCCTGTAATTCCAGCACTTTGAGAGGCAAAGGCAGGAAGACTACTTGAGCCCAGAAGTTCTAAACCAGTCTAGACAACATAGTGAGACTCGTCTCTACAAAAAAAAATGTTTTAAAATTAGCCAGGCTACTCAAGAGGCCGAGGTAGAAGGATCACCTGAGCCCAGGAGCAATGATTGTGCCATGCACTCCAACCTGGGTGACAGAGTGAGACCTTGACTCAAAGAAACAAACAAAACAAAACAAACAAACAAAATTCTAATCTCTAAATTCTCAAAGAGGCAGATTTGCGAAATAGCTCCAGTCCTCCTCACTCAGCTGCTTTGCAATATTAAATTCTTTCTCTACTGTAACAGCTGCATCAGTCTTGGTTTTTCTGGGTAACAGATAAGAATCTAGTCAGGCTGCAACAACAACAGCTACCATCTCACATTTCCCAAGTAACCAAAATGTTTCTTTCAGAGCAGTAAATATGAAGAAAGATAAATATCCTTGTGACTAGGAGCTAAAAGTAATAATAGAGAAATGAGAGAGCAGAAAAAGTCAATGGGCCTTAGAATAATTTTCCTCTTTTTAATTTTTCTATTTTGTGTTTGATGAAGGGAAAGCGGCCACTGCTATAAAATAACATTTACACACTTTTACTTGTGATTTTGGTATATGGTGACTTGGAACAGAAAGGTGTAGGAAAGGAAAGATGAATAGAAGTATAATAGTGATTTATTTTTAAACTTTTATTCTGTCTTTAAGAGATTTTTTGAGAAGGTAATTAAGTCACATAAAGGCTTGAGCGGTTATAAAGACTTAGAAGATTATACTGCATGGAAATTGAAGCATATCCTTGGTAACAACCTCAATCTATTTCATGTTTATTGGCATACACACACACACACACACACACACACACACACACACTTAGTATATACAATATATAGATATAGTTCTGCTTTGCAAAAAAACTTAAAAAATGTAGGATGAATGTATGAAAAATTGAAGTCTTTAAATCAAACATTAAAACATGATTGTCGTTGGAAACTCTGGCATATTTCACTAATAATTATACTCAGAATTCTGTCACTGCTATGTTGTTTCTGGGAGCATTGAGGATGTACTTTCTATACTAGATAGATAAAATACTATCTTTTCAAGGATTTTACACGGTATTAAATAACAATTCAAATTCTCCTCCTCCCTTAGGTCTAAGTTGTGGTTCATTTTCTTCTTCTCTTCACCTTATCTCTTATCCTCATAATATTCCTCTTCATTTGTTCTTCCCAGGTCTTACCATTTCCAAATATTCAGAAATCAGAGCAAAAAACTAGCCTGACTTTCTGCAGAGTAAACTATTGGGTATGCCATCATGCTTTGATCTACCACAGAAACAAATTATGTTTATTTTAGTAAGACTTTGCATTTATGTACTGTATAATATATGTCTTGCTTATGTTTTAAGCAGGTTTCAGTGCTTTTTTCTTCTATCACATTTGGAATCGGGGGCTCAAAATATATAAAGTCAATTATGCTTCCAAGATAACTAGGGGCATTCTTATTTGCAAAATAAGAAGCACTTCATCTCCCAAATTTTAAAGGAATGTTCCTTCTCCAACCTGTAGTGATGGATTTATTCTATTGCTATAGAAATGTACCCTGCCCTGCTCTTGAACACACTTCTTTACCCTTCTCCCACCAAGTTCATTGAAAGAGGCCCCATGGGCTCGGTCCGGAGCATCGCTGCATCCATAGCAACCAGACTCCAGCTTTCTCCGTTACCATGGTGCCAGCTCAACCCGGCCGGGTGATCGCTATGGTAACTGGGGGCGGGTCGCATGGTCCTGGCTGGTTGGGCGCATGCGCGCGGGGACTACGAGCTGCGCCGCGCCACCGCGGGCCCCTCAGCTCCCCTCGACATGGCGCTGAGGCGGCGACCGCGACTCCGGCTCTGCTCCCGGCTGCCCGACTTCTTCCTGCTGCTGCTTTTCAGGGGTTAGTTTGCGCGTTTCCGCCGTTGGAAGACTAGGGTCTGGGGGCGATAGAAGCAGAGCGGGTCGAAGCGGCTGAAGCCGGTCTGGGCGGGAATAGCGGTCCGGTCTTCGGAGACTCCGGGGTCCCGGGCCGGAGAGGCGGCGTGCGCCCGCGTCCCGCGGCAGGGGATGGGATCCAGGCGGGAGAGGCCTGTGGAAGTCAGTCAGTCCTGGGCTAAGGTCTAATTGGGGGTATCGGGCCTGTCCCGGGCAGGGGTCCGTCCAGGGCAATGGGTCCGTTCCCGACGGTCGTCTAATCCCAGTGGTAGGCTCATCCCTGGCGGTGGTCTAATCCCTGGCGAGGGACCTGTGCCAGGCAGTGGGCTGATCCCCGGTGGTGGGCTAATCCCGGGCGGTGGGCACAGCCTTCTGGACGGACTGTGGCAGCTGCAGCGTGGGCTTGGGAACTTGCTAGAAGATACTGCAGAGCGGTGCTGTGCCCAGAAGTGGATCGTGAGTGAGCGGCGATGCAAAGTACCAGTGAGGCAAACTCCAAGGCCTGTGTGTCTGGCTTCTTGGTCACAGCCCTCTGGGGATCTGCTGTTCGCTTGACTCTTTCTGTAAACAAAGGAACTGCTGTCCTTTTGTAGAAATAAAACGCATGGATATCAACCCAGTACCTTTTTTTCCCTCCAGCCTGGCCGAGGAGACCACGCAGACACTTATCCAGAAATGGCATTTAAGCCATTTCACCAAGACACACCGATAAACTTGGGGGGTGTTCATTTTCTTTCCCACTGTTTGGAATTCTCATTAGATCTGCATTTCCCTGGGCAGTTGGACAGAAAGGACTAAAATAGCTTCCATTTAGTGAGGATGTACTGTCCACTAGGCACTTTGAAGCCATTATCTCATTTTCTCCTTAAAACAACTTTGTGAGGTGACTTTTGTTAGCCTGTTTTCAGAGTCAAGTCAAGTCTGCTTTCCAAGGCTGCATTCCAAGTAAGTAGTGAAGAAGATTCAAAACGCATGTTTACCTAGTGCAGGATACCACATTTCCCTTGGCAGCCATTGGCAGGTAACCAGACCAGGACCTTTTTCATTTCAGTTCTTAGGTCATTTTATTGTTTGACTTAGTTGCCACTGTCATCCCATGATGTTTTCCAGAATATGTAAATTAAAATATGAAAGCACCGTTTGGGATTGGGGGTGGACAGATTTAGGGAAACAAAGCATTCCTGTGTTTGGTGCTCATTCTGATGGGATGCTCATGATAGAGTCTGGGCCAGAACACTGGAAACAAGACTCTATGACAAAGGATGAGTTTTAGTATTATATATGGTGCCCATATACTTTGCCTGAAAGTGATTTCCAAAACTAAGTGTGGTTGAGAGATATAAGTGATCAAAGACTAGCCAGGGAACAAGGGTGTCAGGAATGTCCAGCACCCACTGTGTTGCTCACACTGACACTGTCCTATTCACAGCCTCAAACAACTTCCTATTGTTGAAAAGATCTGTTCACATGAAAATTTGCAGTTTTACTGCAGAAGTATTTGGCAGTTTTGTTCAGGAATGAGCTTCCACTTGGTGGTATGCTAAATAAAACTAGAAAATGTTAAGAGTTTCACATACCCTTAACCTCTGGTTTTGCTTCCCCTGAGGGGCTAGTTTTGTGGCTTTCTTGATATCAAGGACTGGGATTTACTTGCAGAGCGTAGGCGAAAGAAGAAGAAATTTTGCAAACTAGTACTAATGACAAAGAACCAAAGTTATAGGATGTATTAGTCCACTTTGAAGGTATGTAGCTATCTTTTTTTAGTTGTGGGTCTCTTTTTTCATTTTTCAGTTTATGCTGTAAGCATACCCTAAAACTTTACTCTTCCACAGGTCATGACAACTGTGTCTTGTTTTATTTTGTATAATTAGTCTTTTTAACTGCTGTTTCTATTTACTATTCTCATTTAAAAAATTGTGTGCCGGGCTCGGTGGCTTAGCCTGTAATCCCAGCACTTTGGGAGGCCAAGGCGAGTGGATTGCGTGAGCCTGCGGGTTCAAGACCAGCCTGGGCAACTTGGCAAGACCTTGTCTCTACTATGAAAAAATTATCCAGGCGTGGTAGCACGCACCTATAGTTCCGGCCACTTGGAAGACTGAGGCAGAAGGATCTCTGGAGCCCAGCAGCTGGGGTGGCCGTGAGTGTGCCACTGTACTACAGCCTGGGCGATGGAATGAGACTCCAACTCAAAAAAAAAATTTTTTTTTTGGTTTCTGATATAATAGCAAACATTTCTTAGTAGTTACCTTTCACCAGGCTCTATTATGAGAATTTAATATATACCAATTCATTTCGCCTTGATAACAACTGTAAGAAATTGTTACCATTATTTTGCCCATTTTGTGAATGAAGAAAAAGAAGTATGGGGGAGGGGGTTCAGGAACTTGTCCAGGTGATATTCCATGTGCCTGATGGGATTTGAAAGTCCTGAGAATCTGGAAATCTTCCATTATTTGTGTTTATCAAAGTTTTGGTTACTTGTGTGTTTCAACTTCACAGTGGAGTTCTTATTACAAGTCAGTTTAGCCAAATTATCATTGTTCAAAGCTATGTGTTTTGTATATAAAATACTCTTTTGTTGAATTCGTGACAGGTGCAGTTCAGCTTTACAAATGTTATGCCACATGTCTTTTTTGAATGATTATATAGTAATTACTGTTAGATTTCCAAATCTTTGATGTCCTAGAGAGAAGTTCTTCATTTATAGTGAAAACAGTAACAGTTTGCATTCTTGGGATAAGATGGTTTGTGTACTGAAGCATATCAAAATCTGAAAATCAAAATTTCCAGGAAATTTTGAAAAAAAGTTAATTCTTCCATTTGTATTTGTTTGGACTCCTGAAACATTTTTTAGAATGGCATATATTCTTTTATGTTGGTTTAATTCTTCTTAATTATCTGACAGATATAATCATTGTCAGACTTGTGTGTATATTTTAAGAAAAATAGAGAACACTTGCCTTGAAAGCATGCAGTACTTCATATCAGCTGCTCATTCCCAAATGACTTGTTGATGGGCATTTGTTCTTGAGTACTTCAGCCTAGAGAGACTGAATGGACAGCTATTAGAGATATTTAATCATAAGTAATTGCGGTATTACATCCAGACAGAATTATCATCCACACAACTCCTAAGCTCTTTGGAACTTACTTTTAAGGAAGCTCCATGAGCAGGTTTAAATCAATCCATTTGAAAGAAACCAGACTTTTATCAAGCATTCTTTCTGAGATGGCCACATAATGTAACAAAAGCAGCTATGGATTTAGTACATTCAACTAGCAGCTGTTAGAGATGTGGTATTAGCAAATTCCTTCTTCATAAATTCTCTGAATTTTTTGAAGCACAAATGTGGTAAAAGAAAAGAAAATATGTGTGAATGAAGTTAGGACGTATGGGGCCTACTGAATGATACCCTCGTGAAGTTGGATTCTCTTTTAACATATGTTTATAATCAAGTGGTGTGAATGTGATGCTGTTAGGGTTGAATACAAATTTCAAATCTTTGTAAGTACTCTCAGAATTCCAGCAGTATATGCAAATAGCTTCACTGGGGTATAAAGAGATCCTGAAAGAGAGTTTTGGTAAGCACATTCTTTTACACCCAGTTTAGCAAGGACAGTATCCACTATGGTACTCTGTATGGAGAGCTAAAGCCTTAATTTACTCTCTGCTGCTTGTCATGGCAGACAAGTTTTCTGAGAGTTAGCCCTTGTTTCAAGGAAAGCTATAATATTTTGTGTTGGTGTGTTTTCTTTGTTTTTAAGTAGCATCTGTTATGTGTTATATATTGCATTTCCCAGTCAATAGGTGCAGCAAGGGTTTCAGTGCTGCTTGTGTAGAAACTTCAAATTATTTAATAAAATTAGGATTATATAAGCATTTTTACTATGTCTTCTTTCATTTGCAGAGTATCTCAAGACTTCTATGATTCAGCCTTCTTCCTGCAATTTATTGCCAAAATCAAACACTACCATATTCATGCTGTCTGACAACCTTAGCTCACAATGATCCTTCCTATCTCTAAATAAACATGGATCTTAGCTTGTAGTTCAGTTCAGTAGAACAGACATTTATTGAGTATCTAGGATATGCTAGGCATTGTTCTCCATGCTAGGGGTGCTAAATGAATAAAGCATTCCCATCCCTGAAAGAACTAGGGTTTAACTGTGTGCTAAATTATGCTGGGCTTTAATTGTTGAGTGTGAATGCATTGTATTTTCTCAATGATATAAAAGATGTGTTGGGAACAGAGATTGAATTTAATTTCTTTTGTATCTTTCCCTGAGGAGACTCTAATATATATTCTCTCTGTCTCTCTTTGTCTCTTGAAAGTCTGTTAAATTTTCTTAAACACTCCCTTTGTGTCTAGGCTTTTTTTTTTTTTTTTTTGGTATCTTAGTCCTAGTGGCCCTAGAAATTTTTGGGAAGTCCCAGTTTTTATTATAGTAGTTGCTGTGGAAGATAGAGAATGGTATTTCTTGACTTGGTTTAATTTCAAAATTTTATTTCTACCATCTACTCTGTGAAGTTACAAGATTAAGGAGAAAAAGATGGAGAAATGCCTGTGATAAGATTTATGTGACACAGCTGTCGCTATACTAGTATGTACTGTATGATTACAGTTACACAAAATATCTTATAGTTAGAGAAGAAAATGAACCAGGATGTTGATAGGTGCTATTTCTGAGTAGTAGGTCTTAAGGCTGATTATTTTTTACATTTTTGTTTTCCTGACTGATTCTTTTGTTTTCTCATCTGTGTTCCAGGTGTTCTTTAATGAGGATTTTTTTTGTGTAATGAAAAAAATTGCATTTTGTTTTGGCTTCCAGTAGATATAATAGTGGAATTTTAAGTTTGGCACTAGTAATGGGAAAACTTAATTTGTTTAGTTGAATGTGATGACATGTGAATTGTGCCTTTTTCTAGCTACTTAATATCAGCCACATTGGATGAAGGGGTGGCTGAATTGAAGCTCAGTTTTTTTACCATGTATTATTTGTGACTCATTTAAGAGATTAGTTTTCACTGGTTTTTGTGTGGGGGAGTCAGCTGTGGCATCCTCAGCAAATGGTTAACTGAAAAACTGAAAGAGAGCTGCTAAGAGTATCCACTTCCCCTTATCCTTCTATTTGAACAAACAAAATAATCTGAATAATGGCCTTGGTCACCTCCTCAGAGTCAGCCACCATTTATGAGTGACTCTGTGCCAGTTGGGCAATCCTTTTAGAATCTCTGGTTTCTTCCTTTTGGGTGATAAAAATACAAAGTCAAATTGACTTCTGTAAAAGTAGGCTCTGAAAGATGTTTCCTGGAGTGCTGTCAGCTGATGTACCTATCACTTCTTTCTACTCAACGTGAACTTTCTTGTTGGATGTCTTTCTCTAAGGAAAATATTTGATGTCTTTAGAATGAAGTGCAGCTGTCTGGAAGATTAGAGAACGCAGCAAATTCTAAGACAGCTGCATTTTTTTTTTTGGCCATGTTTTTCCTTTAAAGCATCTCACTTATGGTACTGAAACTTTTAATCAGCCAATTCATATTTATGTATTAGTCTTCATTTTCATGGCAGTAAAGTCTTATGGGTAAAACAGGGAAATTTAAGCTAATATTCTCTTAATCAGAAGGATCATGTAGCTTAGATAGTTAAATAACAGAACAGCATTTGGGTAAATAATTTATGTGTTTAAGGTTATTTTGTTTTGGAGCTTGGACTATATATGCTTTCTGGTTTCTACTGTTGCTGTTGTGAAGACTGTAGTCATTCATGTCTTCATTCTTTTCTAAGTTGCTTGACTTCTCTCTAGCTACTTTAAAGATCCATTCTTTGCCTTTGGCATTCTGAAATATTACTACAAGGTATACAGGGGTGAATTTATTTTCAGTTATTCTACTTTTTATTGTTGTATTTTGTGTACCTGTGAATTTATTTCTTTCCTGAAAATTTTCAGTTATTATCTTTTTAAATAATGTCTAACTTCTGTTTTCTTAATTTTTTCCTTCTGAGGCTCTGATTAAACATTCAGTAATTCTGTCTTCTAATACTGTTAACATTTTTATCATAATTTCATATTCTTGCGTCTCTGTGCTGTTCTGGATTCTTTATTTATTTTTGTTTTATAGCTAACTACTTCTGCTCCCTCCTGCATCTTATCTATTATTTGACTAATGCACAGAGTTTTTTTCACCAATTATGTTATATATTTCTAAAGTTTTACTTGATTCTTTTTATAATCTGTCCTCTTTTTGCTTACTTAATTTTTTACTCCTTTTTAAATTTTGTAAAACATTTTACGCACAGCTATTTTATCTTCTGTATTTGATATTTCAAATACCTGAAGTTCTCGGGGATATAAATCTGTTGTTTGATGCTTCTAGTGACTTGTACATGTGGTGATTTGTTTTCTTTACTTGTAAATTGATATTTGGTACATTGTAATCTGTGAAAATCTAGGCTTAACCCAAGGATGCTTTTTCTTTTTTTCTGCAAGTGCATGCCACCATGCCTGGGGAGTTTTTAGAATTTTTTAGAATTTATTTTTAATTTTTTGTAGAGTTGAGGGTCTTGCTATGTTGCCCACTCTGATCTTGAACTCCTGGCCCCAGGAGATCCTCCTACATCAACCTCCAGAGTAACTGGGATTATAGGTGTGAGCCACTATGACCAACTTCTAAGGGTATTTTTTCTTGAGAACACAAGCTTACATGGACTGCCAGTTCTGCCACCCCCTGGAATGATTCTAGCCCTTTCAGGATCTCTGACATAATTTAAAAATCTCAGGTTCTGCTTTCCTGCCTTCCTCCTGGTCCAAAGACTAAGTCTTCCCACTGAAGTGTTAAAATGAGCATTTGTCCTCAGCATAACACTCCCCACCCATCTTACTGCTTTCTGGTTTCAGCCCACAGATATTTTGGTTTGTACTTTTAAAGTTCCCCCACTTCCTGTGATCCCAGAGATCCAGTAAAGACAATGGTTTACTCAGGATCTAGTTGTTGGAGTGCAAAGGCCCAAAATAAGGATCTCAACTCTATTTGTCTGTTGATTAACATAAGAGTCACACACCCTTCTTTAAATGTTTATATTATAAGGGTTATATTTTTGTTTTTAAAATATAAAAATATGAATTTAAAGTACTGGCTATTTTTTTCATTGTATACACCCCAGGAGGTTCTGATATTCTTGGATAGGAGTTTTATGCCTCTTGCTAAGAACCGCTGCTTTAAGGATGGAGCTCTGTTATTTTAAAGATATAACCAGTCCTACAACTATAATCTCTGCTCTTGGATTAGTGTGTCTGAAAAGCAAACATTTGACATTTGAGATCCAGCAACTCAAAATTTGGAGAATTATAGCTAGTTTACAATACACAAGCAACTGAAACAGCAGCTACTTACTCTGCTATTAACAGATATAGGTGAAGACATTCAGAGGCAAAGTACAAAGGTAACTTGTACTGAGCTTTCCAGCTGAAATCTGAGATTCCAGTTTCTACAGGATGAAATGTGGTTTACTAAAAGGCTCAGCCCTATGTGCTATGCGGACAAAAACCACCTATTGCATCTCTGGAAGGCTCCATTGTTAGCAGCCTTTCAGATACTTTTCTGGGTGAAGGAAGGAGCACAGCATCGTGGGTGTTAAGCACCTTGTATTCATTTCCTAATTTTGCATGTGATTCATTTTTTTGGACCTTGGAGAAATAATACTGCTTTTAATCCAAATCACTTGAAAATAATTTAAATCCCACCTCTCTCACATACCACCAAAACATCCACAATTCTTTCCCTTTGTTTTTGTTTTGTTTTTTTGAGTCAGGGTCTCACTCTGTCACCCAGGCTGGAGTGCAGTGGCACGGCTCACCACAACCTAGACCTGGGCTCAAGTGATCCTCCTGCCTCAGCCACCCAAGTAACTGGAACTACAGGCATGTGCCACCATACCCAGCTAATATTTTGATTTTTTTGTAGAGGCAAGGTCTCACTGTGTTGCCTAGGCTAGTCTCAAATTCCTGGGCTCAAGCAGTCCTCTCACCTCGGCCTCCCAAATTGCTGAGATTATAGGCATGAGCCACTGCACCTGGCATTCTTTCCCTTTGTTATTAGATAGTCTACTTTAACTATATGACTTAAATCCAAAAGTGGCATATAAGAGAATTTATTTTTTAATTTTTTTGAATTGGAGTCTCACTCTGTTGCCCAGACTGAAGTGCAGTGGCACACTACCAGCCACCGCAGCCTCGACCTGCTGAGTTCAGGTGATCCTTCCGTGTCAGCCTTCCAAGTAGCTGGAACTACAGGTACGTGCCACCATGCCCGGCTAACTTTTTGATTTATTGTAGAGATGAGGTCTTGATAAGTTGCCCAGGCTGGTCTCGAACTCGTGGGCTCAGGCAATTCTCTCACTTCGGCCTCCCAAAGTGCTGGGATTATAGGCGTGAGCCATTGCACCTGGCATTCTTTCCCTTTGTTACTAGATAATCTACTCTAACTATATGACTATTAGATTCAAAAGTGGCATATAAGAGAATTTTTAACTGAGTAATTGAATTAGTTTATGTTTGTTAATTATAATTGCATTTGGAGGTTTTGAAAACCTAGTCAACAGAGATCTATCTCTTCCTCTTCTGAAAGTTTAGACGTGTTTTAGAGTCACGTAAACTTGGTTTTGAAGCCCTCTTCCCTATCAAGAGGTTGGGAAAGTTCAACTTTCAGAGCCTTAGGTGGTTTTGTTTTTGTTTTATCTCTACAACCTTGCTTGCTAGAGCTAGTGTTTCAAGAGTTCCTATGTTTGTATAAATGAAGAAAAAAATGGATATCTAATTGTTGGGCTGGAATTTTTTATTCAATCTGATTTCTAAGCATCAGATAAGAAGTTTTCATTCTGACAATAGTTAGTCTAGCTTGTAAGTCCACCGGTAATAATGAATCTCTAGAGCGGTGGCTCGGGGGAAACAAATATCTGAGTGTCTTTTATTTCCCAGGCACTTTTTTGGACTTTGAGGGAACATCAGTGAAGTAGCTTATGTTTTGAACAATTAATAGGAAAATGTGAAATCTATGAATCCTCCCTCCAATAAGTACTTTTATGCACATACACTAAAAGTTTTATATACAATCTTGAGGGGTTTAGAGGCCCTCAGGAGACCATTTATGCACCTCAAGTTGAGAAATCTGCTCTAGGATCCCTATGGGGGACATACATCCTGAGAGTGTCTTCTGAAATAGATACTAACTGCATGTAAAGTTCAGGAGTGGTATATAAAAGTAATATTCTATTACTCTATTTCTTCTTTCCATTTTGTTGAAGCCTGACTTTGCTGTTAGACTATTTTATAGATGATGAATGTTAGTATCGAGCATCTGGTCATTTTCTGTATGTATTTCCAACTTAAACTACTCTCTAGGTAGGTCAGAGTTCAGACTCTGATTTAAATTAAAAACAAAAGTATGTGTATAATTTTAGAGATGCTTAAGATATTCACAGGATTTCATTTTGTTAGTGCAGCTCCAGGAGGTATGCAGAGTTAAGCCATATGAAAAAAAGAACGAAACACTGAGATGAAGTTATTGCTGGAATTCCTCTTTCGTTTTTCTCTGGTGTCCATTTATAATAGATATCTCCCTGGCTTTCCCTTTTTCTCGCCCACTCTTTTTCTCTTTCCCTGACTCGCAGTAGTGGGGAGCAGAGGTGTTATAACACTGGATGAGAGATTTGGACCTTAAGGAAGCCAGAATAAATATTTTCTCCTGTTACTACCCTGTGGCTAATATCCCACTTGCTGTTTGCAGATTACAACAAACTATTCTTTAGAGTGAATTCAGAGTCAGGTAACTTTTTTGAGGAGGAATATATTTTGTGTTTCATTCTCTCTTGAATTCATAGGTTTTACTTTCTGTGCTTTTCTTGTCAAGTATATTTCCTATGTGCAGAGTAAATAAAATCTGTTAAAACTTTGGTTGCTTCTATTCTAATTTGTGAGCAGCACCTTTTAACTCACATTTTAAAAAAACTCTTCTAATGAAACCTCGAGGAAGAAAATTAGTTGGAGTATAGAGGCTCCAATTTTAAGCCTCATAACTTGTCCTTTTCTATACCTCTTCTATAGTGGAATAATAATGTGACATGCTTGGCTGTAATACCTTGGTTTCTGGTGGAAATCATCTTACCTTCAAGGGGGCAATCCCTGGATTTGGCTTTCTAGATGATGGAGGTGGCACATTTCTTTACATGTCCACATCCACCCTTATATAGAAATCGGGGAGATGAACGCTAGAGAAATACTGCTTTTCCTTTTCTTTTATATGTGTAAAAGCCTATGGTTATGTAGTAAGGAGAAAATTGTTCATAAGATTTTGATTCATTTTCTATTGGTGGGGGTCCCAAGATTTGTAGCATGGTCTTTGGCTATTTAGAATTATCCCACTAAGGGGCCTGGGTAGCTCAGTTGGTAGAGCATCAGACTTCTAATCTGAGGTCCAGGGTTCAAGTCCCTGTCCAGGCACTTCGGTCTCTGGTACTCTGCTCCCAGAGGAGAAGAGGTTTTGACTAAGGTCTTGCTTAAAATAACAAAATTTAATTTAAAAAGCAGTTACTTTTGCCAGGTGCAGTAGATCATGCCTGTAATCCCAGCACTTTGGGAGGTACAGGGAAGAGGATTGTCTGAGCCTATGGGTTCGACACCAGCCGGGGCAACTTGGTGAGATCTCATCTTCATAAATCAAAAAGTAGCTTGGTATAGCGGCGTGCACCTGTAGTTCCAGCTACTTAGAAGGCTGAGGAGGAAGGATTGCCTGAGCCCAGCAGGTCAAGACTGCCATGGTCGTGAGCATGCCACTGTACTCCAGCCTGGATGACAGAGTGAGACTCAGACTCAAAAAAAAAAAAAAAATTCCATTGCTATCTTGTGAGTAACCCTGTGCATTGCCTTTTTTCTTCTTTTGTTACAGTGGCCCGTCCACCCCAAATGCAGGGCATTGTCTTTTTCTGTTCATTTCCTACTCATTCTCTAACATCCAGCTTCATGTACTTCTCTCGAGGACCTTTTTTATAGATCTCTAGGCTGAGATAATCTCTTCCTTTTCTAGATTCCTATTTATAAGAAAGGAGCACTGCTAGACCTAGGTTTGAATCTCAGCCTTGCTATGTGACTCGTCAAAGTCTGCTTTCTTATCCATAGAAGAGTAGTTATAATGTATAACTTCAGTAGAGTTGTTTTACAAAACAGTGACTATATGTAAAGTTCCTATCAAAGTGTCTAAATAATAGTAACAAAAACAACACTTATTAATACAGTAAAATTAACATGTGAAGTGCTTAGCAGAGTGCCTGGCAAAATAGCAAACTCAGTATTAAGCTTGTTTTTCATCAATAAGTGGTGGAGATTTATTATTACTAACTTGTTGCTGCTTCTGTTACTAGTGTGCTACAGGTCATTTGATTCTTATTCAGAGGTACATTTAAAGTGAAGCTCATCAGACAGGCTTAAGGTCCCCTCACTTGCAAAGGGATACCTTACAGTGCCCTGGATTTCACACTAGCAGTGTGTCCTCAAATTTGCAAAATAAGATGCTTTACCTACACTCAATTAAGACAGTTCTCTTCCTCCACTTTTCTTCCCTCTGTTCTGCTTTTCCTTATGTTGGGTAGCCCTGGAATTGCCACAGGTGTTTTTCCCAGCTGAGGGGAATGTGTTAGGAACGGGTTCAGTTTGGCTTAGTGGAGTCAGTTATACAGTCCACAGCCACTGCTGTGTAGTCGTTGCTGACTCATCTTGGTGTTGGCATGGCTTCCAGAAGTACTCTACCATGTTGCTTGGCTTGTCTAGGTTTGTGATATGAAGGTGTAGGGCCCACATTAAATGCTACTAAAAACTCCTATAATGGCATAGCCATGAGGATTTGGTTGAAAAACCAGGTAATGAATGTTCTCACATCAAAAAGTACTAAAATTTGTTGTACTACAAGAAACTTGAAATTCCCCCAGGTCTTACAGCTTACATGTGAAAGAAGCTTTAGAGATTTTCCTAAATTTAACAACAATTTTTAAAACTTCATGATTTGCAGTAATGAATATTGCATTCTTCCATGATATTACCAATAATGTATTATGAAATGGCAGGAAACCTTTCTAAACTATTAATATTAAATTTTTGTATTAACCATGCTAAAGGAAATTCTTAATTATTGCTATTTCCATAGACAATATTATAAAATCATTAGCATATAAAGAAGTGATCAAAGGTCCTAAACATGTAGGAAAGATTATAGAGACCCAGGAATTAATAAGAAACACTGCTATTTTTTTGAGATTTTGTGTTATTTGTATTGACAGCTTTATAAATTTGTAACTTTTTGTGGTTTCTGTTCATTCTTAATAGTACTCATTTTGTACCTAATTTTGTATTCATAATTTCATATTTGTTTTCCTAGTGAGGGACTAGAATTGGATGTGCTTCAGGCTCCACTATGACTACCCCAGTCATAGAATCATACCTTTTCATGTTATATTGACCTACTAATTTAAGTGTTTAATGGTAAAGTATAATTTTTGTGTATGTATCTTGACTCTTTAAATAGGCTGTGACTTGAGGACAGAAATCTTGTCTTTGGTCTAGTAAAATTTTGGAAAAGAATACATATGCAAGCCGGGCTCGGTGGCTCAGCCTGTAATCCCGCGCCTTTGGGAGGCTGAGGTGAGTGGATTGCCTGAGCCCGCGGGTTCGAGACCCGCCTGGGCAAGCGAGACCTTATCTCTACAATAAATCAAAAAATCAGCCGGGCGTGGTA